>JASPKZ010010261.1:1505000-1717500 GCA_030220185.1 Diploptera punctata | reverse complement strand
ATTGTGTGAAGACTATTGAAAAGTTACAGTATGCAAATTACAACTAAAATGCTGGCTATTCTATGGCAAATGACAGTCTAAGAATCTTTTCATAAGTAATGCCACGAGTGATTTCCAAATTATCGATAAATTCACGACTCACGAAGTGAGGAGTGAATTTATCTAGAGAATTTGGAAATCAAGAGTGGCATTTGTTAGGACTATTTAACGAATAAAATTAAGCTGTTTACTCACAAATCATTATTTAACTATAGTTATTTTAAAATATTTATACATTTAATGTAAACGGCGATGTTTGAAAACAAATGAGAAACGATAGGTACGCTTCTACTGCTTCATTTGTTTATCACTGCAACCAGATCATACTATTTATTGCCAAAGGAACGCAATATTGTAAGGAGGAGCTTTCTTTAATATGGTAATTATAACACTGATAAATATTTGGTGAAACACGACTCTGATTGGTTGTAAAACAGAAATCATTGAAACGTGATTGGTCATTGACTCCCATTTGGGGCATGAGTTAAATAGTCAACAAAAAGAAATAAGTTAACAACATCCGTTATTTCTCTATTACACCTCGTGTTACCGACAAGTTTTCCTTTATTCAAGTTTCCAACATGTATCTATTTATCGTCCATAATAATTCTTAACAACAACATAATTTGCCCAAAATTGACAAAAATCAATTTTAGACTGAGCTGTTTACGTTTATGACTGATATGAGGTTTTTTTTTCAGTTTTAGCGTATTTCCCTTAAGTTTTCTGTACTACTCTACCTATAATTAACACCTATCTTCCAAGTTTACGTATTGTTAATATGATGTTTTTTATGTTATTTCTATCTCTAATTTTCACTTAATTGTAACTTCTTCATCATCGTCATCAGCATCAAGGGTTAAACCTTAAGGTCTGTTCCGATCTCATGTTAGAATTGGTCTATCCATATTTTACTGGGTCTTCCAGCATTTATTTGTCCTAGTGGTTTGTAATGAAGAATCTGTTTCGGAATTCTATTGTTATCCATTCTAAAGATGTGATCCATTCATTCATCTCTGTACTGTGCAATTGCATCTAATATCTTGAATATATTTAGTTCACTCCTCAGAAACCTCATTTCTGACGTTTCTATTTTTCGTTCCTGGTTTTTGGTTAAGACCCAGTGTTCCGATTATTTTCCCTAATTTCGTCTGACAAAAAAACTACATAATTATAAATTATACTTTGCAAATCATTATTCACATACTGCTGCAAAAAAATATAAGTTGTTTTTTATATTTTATTTGAATTACTGCAGGCTCCCATTTTCAGTAGCTTCACTGAACTACTTACATCACACAATCATTTTGATATAGCACCATCATCATCATCATCTTCAAGGTATGGGCCTGTTGGCCCGTTCCGCTCCCCGGCGCACTACATTCCGCAGGCGCAGGTCGTCCTTCCAACGACGTTTTGGTCTTCCTACATTTCTTCGGCCTAGAGGCCTATAATGAAGCAGCTGTTTTCATAATCGATTTTTTGGTCTTCCTACATTTCTTCGGTCTAGAGGCCTATAATGAAGCAGCTGTTTTCATAATCGATTTTTTGGCATTCTTTGTATATGTTCAAACCAATTACGTTTATTTGTGTGTATTTTCTCGTTTATATTATAGATTTGTAGTTCATCTCTGATATCTAGACTTCTCTCAGAGATACACCTGCAACTGATCTGAGAAATCTCATTTCTATTGTCTCAATTTTATTTTTATCAGAGATCGTTAAAGGCCAAGTCTCAGACCCGTATGTTAATGTTGGAACGGCTACTGTTTTGTAAAATTTTAATTGAGTTTCCCTTGTGGTCTTATTTCTCAAATATCTTCTTATTGAACCACATATATGTTGAAATTTCCTTAATTTCTTCTCCATGTCCAAATTTTGCTGGTACGATATCATGCATCCCAGATAATTGAAACAAGTTACTTGTTCAATTATGTTTGCTCCAATTACAATTTTTGTCCTTTTATGCTGAGTTCCAATAAATGCCATTGACTTTGTTTTCTCTGTTGATATATTTAAATTATAATTGTTTATTAGTTTCCATAATTTATAAACTGATCTTTGTAGTTCTGAGGAAGCTACAATGATCTGGTCATCTGCGAATAAAATACAGTTCATTTTCGTGCCGTTTATCATAAAATGTTCATCTAAAAAGTTTGTCATGTACTAATGATATCATCTAAATATATATTAAAAAGTATTGGCGAAAGAGGGCAACCTTGTCGAAGTCCATTGTTGATTTCTACGCAAGTTTCTCCCGGATCATTTCCTTTATCTATACGAATTTTTGTATTTTCGTATACCATTTTGATATAGCCTATGTAATATATTATGTTTACATATGCCCTTCATATATTCTCACATATCTAACGTAGCTACCACCAACTAAAAAAAATAATAATTACAACTATTACTACTTAGATAAAATCGTTTTACACCATCTCACGCTGCGACCCGACTTTAGAGTCCCAGTCCAGTTTTTTTTAACTTACTGTTTAATTATATATTTTTCTGGTAAGTTAATTCTAGTTAATTCCACATGCATCACTTATCCACTGAACAAGGATAAATCTTATTACTTACTTACTTACTTACTCATGAAATATGTAAATTATACGATCTAAAAATTTCTGTAAGGAAAACGAAGACCATGGCTTTTAGAGGAAGAGATCCAGTGAGAACCAAAATTATTTTAGAAAATCAAAGTATAGAACAGGTGTCTAGTTTCAAATATTTGGGCTGTGATGTTGGCTACAATGTGGAAAGAGATATTGACTCCAAAATAAATAAATTTCAGACGGTGTGTGGAACAATACAGAGAACATTCAAAAATAAAATTAGAAAAGAAACCAAGATAAAAATGTATAATGTTATGGCGGTTCCCACAATATTGTATGGATGTGAAACTTGGGCTCCAGTGAAAAGACAGAAGGATAGAATACAGACGGCAGAGATGCGGTTCCTAAGACAAGTAAAAGGATGTACAAGACTTGATAGAATAAGAAATGAGGATATAAGAGAAGAATTGAAAGTACAGCCTTTGTTGGATAAAGTCACGAATTACAGACAGAAATGGATTGATCACATGGATGGAATGAGCAAGGAGAGATATCCATTGTTAGCCAGAAATTATCAAGCAAGAGGAAGGCGTGATGTTGGAAGACCTAGAAGACGTTGGGCTGATGCAATATGAAGTCGGAACGGGCAATTGCCTAATCCTTGGAGTGATGATGATGATGATGATGATGACTTACTTACTCACTGGCACTATCGAACCCGTAGGTTCATGGCCGCGCGGACATAAGCTCTCCATACATCCCTATCCTGAGCTAATGCTTTCCAATCATTCCCTGTATAATCTACTTCCCTCAAATCATAGTTAATGTTGTTCTCCCACCTCATTCTTGGTCTACCAACTGGGCGTTTTCCTTCTGGCTTTCCTACAAGAAGCTTCCATGCACGTCTTTCATTTCCCATACGTGCAACATGTCCTGCCCATCGCAGTCTACGAGACTTAACTGTTCTTATTATATCTGGCTTCCTATAAAGACCATGTAGTTCATTGTTATGTAGTCTTCTCCATTCACCTGTCTGTTCATCTCTCTTTGGTCCAAAAATTTCCTAAGAACTTTATTCTCAAATACTCGTAATCTCCTTTCCTCCCTTAAAGTAAGAGTCCATGTTTCGCACCCATATAATATAACTGGTAGAATAATAGTTTTATATATTTTCAGCTTAACGTTTTTTGAAAGGAGTTGGGACATCAAAAGTCTCTCCAATGCATAATAGCACGCATTTCCAGAATTGAGCCTATGTTTAATTTCTTTGTGCGTCTCATTCCTATTTGTGATTATTGTTCCTAGGTATTTGAATTCAGCCACTTCCTCAAAATTTCCCTCATTTGTCATTAGCTGTCCATTTCCATTATATACTGAATTTCTACCTGTGTCCACATATTTAGTTTTACTGATAGGATAAATCGTATTATAATATATTAAAATATAAGTTGAGATTACTTAACCCACATAGGTGACTTTAACCGAGAATTGCTTTAATTTACTAAGGTGATATTATCACACATTTGATTTTTTTAGTTATTAATAAATAAATTAACTTATTCTTACTATGAAGAAGCAATGAAGTTCAGATATATATATATATATATATATATATATATATATATATATATATTATGAAACTAAAAAGAATAATTAAATGCTCCTACCCATGGATTAAAGTGACTTCATTTTAAGATGATGTAGAAATGAATATTGTGTTGTTAAAATGCCACTATTCACTATTTTGATTTTGAATTTTAGTTTTATTAAATGTCTATGTTAGTACTCCTATCATAGAGAATTAAAATGGCATCAGTCAGTATATTCATGTTTTATGTAATCAAATGATTTAGTGTTTACTTGATGAAAATCCATTTTAAGGTAATTAAACAAAATAAAACCATTAAAGTTTTTGAAGAGAAAAATTATACGCTCAGACCGGGACTTGAACCCGGCACCTTGGTTCTCTAGACCAAGTGCTCTACCAACTGAGCTACCTGAGCAAGTACCGATCTAAACGCAAATCTTTCTCTATATACGTTGTAATTCCCGCCCACCAAATGCTATGAAGCCATGCTTCTATCTTGCAAATGGCGGCTCCTTTATTAAGAAGACATATTTGGGAATTATACATTACAGCCAGTACGGCTTTTACCATGTTATTATTATTGATTTCGTACATCTCAATGATGGATAAATCATATAATTTTTCTCTTCAAATATGATTTATCCATCATTGAGATGTACGAAATCAATAATAATAACACATTAAAGTTTTATTATTATATGATTGTCATATTTATTAAAATACAAATCGGTACAGTTCTTTCAATACTTTGTACCTTCTTCAGACGAATATCATGATTAGAAATGAATTTTGATTTATACAATACATAAGGACTTTATTAGACTAAAAGTAAGATACATACAATGTTATTTACAAATATGTGTCGCACGAGCAGTAAGCCGTACGTGCTGCTGACAGTCCGTTACAATAAGTTTATGTTTGGTAATAATATACTTAAAAAAACATAATGATATTACAATTAAATAACAATAGAATTACATTATACATTAACTTAGTTATGTAGAATTATTAAGAATTAATGGCATTAAAATTTGTTAACATATTTATTTATTAATGAATGAGTGTTGTTCTTATTTTCCGCGTTTTGTCCAGAAATCTACCCACGTTTATCCAATTCTCTGGGCTTACCAATAACTCGTAACATGCCAATCTTTCAATATTTGAATTTAGAAATATTTCTGGTAATAACTGACGCCTCCAATATTCCAAATCGTTACATTTTCCTAATATATGTATCTCGTCTTCAAAGCTCCCGCACATTGGACAAATTCGCATATCGTGATCGCCGCTAATTTTTAAAAAATTCCATGCCCCTAACCTGAACCAAGCAAGCCCTGATCTCTCTTTAAATCCTAGATTGAGTATATAAGATTATTTTCCCCAAACTTGAATTTTGTTATTATATATAAACTCCAGTACATAACAACGGTAACTATGCAAACCTAATGTAAACAAACAAAGTTTAACAAACATTATCTTATTATAAATTTTAAAGATGTGATACATTTAAATCCAGTTGGGAATTTAACAGCCTATTGCTTTTCTTCAATTTATTTATTACTAAATCATTCCTGTTTTGTTAAAACGTCGTACTGACTAACTGACGATTCTTAAACAAAATCTATTGTGAACTCCCTCTCTTATTCTGTTTATCTATAAGATTTGAAAGGTTCCCCTCAAAAAAAGGTTCGAAAATTAGAGGTATTTTTAAACTGATGCTTTGTGTACTCAGAGATCAGATTACAATTGAAGAATACAGGATACAACCAGATAAGTCACTTTTTCTTGAAATGGAGTTTGGGCTGTCATTAGATTATCTATGTAAAGTACTGTCATTTAGAAGTGTTAAACAGTAAAAGATACAGATTAGTTATGGATTTATTTACATCCAACTTTTGGCATTCAAATAAGGAAGTTTAGAAGTTGCACAACTACAAGTCACTCATGAAGTGACTTATAATTAGAATCGGATTTTTATGTCTTCTTCTTCTTCTTCCAAGTATTAGGCCAAGGCCTGTTACGATCCTATAGAAAATTTTCCCTTCAGCGTTTCATAGGACGGCCCAGAGATCTTCATCCTCTTGGTATATAATTATAAACAGCTTAGAGGATCCGATTTGAACTCATTCTTTCAAGATGGTGTTTCCAATTTAGTTGATACTGTTTAATATATTCCAAAATTGGCGTAGTCTTCAATTCTTTTAAGATATCGGTGTTCCTTTTCCGATCCCATCTGGTGTAACCCGCTGTTCTGCCCATGAATCTCATTTCACAAGCCGTTATTCTGCTTTCATTATGTCATGTTGTTCATGTTGATTTTTATGTAATATAAATAATAGTTTAAAAACTAAAACAACACGCTTTATTAGAAAACCGAACTAAAAAATGAAAAATAATTTTAATTTCCAACACGCTTGGGATAAAATTAAAGTGGTCAACAAAAAATCATCTCCAACACATCTAGAATAAAACTAGAGTTATCTACAAAAAAATAATTTTACCATCAAAACCGTGGGGTAATTTATATGGTTTTTATGTTTTCTTCTTAGAGACTTTACTTTTACCAATATCTGTTTATTATCAAATATATTAATTGATATAGAGCACCCCACGTTTTTCATGGTAAAATTATTTCTTTTTTAGATAACTCTAGTTTTATTCTAGATGTATTGGAGATTTTTTTTTTGTTGACCACTTTAATTTTATCCCAAGCGTGTTGGAAATTAAAATTATCTTTCATTTTTTGTTCGGTTTTCTAATAAAGCGTGTTGTTTTAGCTTTTTTTAAACTATAATTTATTTTCCTTCTGTTGGGGTAGTCAGTGGTATGTTAGTAGTCAGTGGGGTACGATGGTATTGTTGTACTTGTGTCGTCTTATTAGCGTCCGGAAGCGCTCGTATGTCATGCCATTTGTGCGTGATCTGAATTGATTTTCGTATGTCTGAGCGATCGCTTCCGCTTAGTCTTCGCACCGTGTACTAGTCCGTATAGGGTGATTTCTAGGTTTTATTTTTCTGGTAATGTTTCTAACTATTTTCCATACGGTGTTGTCTGCTACTGCGGTATTCAGTGTTGCGGTTTTCTACACTCTAATTCAACCCAGGAAGTTATTACAGACCTTATGGGCTACGCCAGTGTCCCCCTACGTACAGAGGGTAGATGTTGCCAAACTCATAATAGCGGTGTTTGTTTAGGGAGGGGAGGATGGGTAAGGTTAGCAGTACTTTTTACGAATCTATGTTCTATACATTTAAAAAAAAACATAGTTTTCCAGAACAAACTGGAAAGAACACTTGGCAAGGATGACTGAGAATAGAATACCAAAATCAGCATACAACTATTCACCACGAGAAAGAAGAAGTTTGGGAAGACCAAGGAAAAGATGGAAAGAGCAAGAATTTGGAGCCGAAACAGGCTAGTAAATAAGCCTAAACCGTGAAGAAGAAGAAGAAGAAAAAAAGATTGTTTTTCTTTTACGACATAGAAACTAGTTTTATAGTATATATGACAGTCGAAATTTCACACAGGATAGTACAGATATGCACGAGCTCAGCGACAAGTGGTAACTGTTTTTTTTCTTTAAGAAATAGGCTTGGACGGCTACAACTTACAACTATATACCTGCTGTGTTGCAATCTTCAGTTTTATATAAGGATTTCTTTCAAGAAAATACTGTTAAAATGGCAACCCATTTCCCTATTCTAAACACACAGTAACTTCCTGGGTTGAATCTGACTGTAGTCTGTCTCGTTTATATTTGTGTATTAATTATTGTACTCGTCTGCCCAGTAAGTTCATGTGAGGTTTACCTTGTTGTCTGTGCTTCGCCAGCGTTTTCGAGCCTGTATTTTTTCTCGTAATAAGTCTTATAGTCCAGGTATGTTCTCGTTAGTGTATCGTTTGGTTTTTTCAGTAGTAGTACAGTCTTTATACGTCTGGTAAATAGTGTGTTGACCCTCAACTTTACTTTGTTAGAATTGTTTCGCATACAGGTTATTTACCTGTCTTTGGTCTCTTTCTATCGACCAATTTAATCTCAAATTCTCGCAATATTTTCAAAATAAGATACCTTTTTTCGCAATCTTCTAATGTAATTCGAAGACGTTTAAAATTATTTACAGAAGTTGGGATGACGAGAGTCTCTGTACTGTATAATAGCTTAGTGAACATTATCAACTTGCAGGAAGAAGAAGACCAGGACGTCCACTCAAAAGACTTCTGGATGGTGTTTCTCTTGAGGCCGAAACAGGTCAACAAATGGCCTAAATTCGTGAATGTACTATGATGATGATGATGACATTATAAATATTATAGTAAATTTAATTACTACAGTATAAACGAAGTGTAGATAAATATAAAAGGACAGTCAAACATTTACATGTGATTGAATGAGGAATAATATATAAATGATAAGTAATACATTTCTTGTTTAGGTAATAAGCATTATCATCATTCAGGGATTAAGCCTGTTGGCTCGCTCCGGTTTCATGAAAGCTAGAATTGTTAAAATTATTCAGACCATCTTCTGTGTGGGCGAACAACATTTCTCCTTCCGTGCGGTTTATAATTTAGCAATAATTTTGGAAATCTTCCTTCTGGCATTCTATCAATACGTTCTTTCCAGTCGTTCCTATATTTAATTATTCGAGCTGCAAGTTTGAAAACATTTAGTTCCTTTCTTATATCTTCATTTCTTTTCTTATCCAGCAGTTTATATCCTGCTATATTTCTTAAAAATCTCATCTCAGCTGCTTACAATCTTTGTTTTTGTCTTTTAGTGATAGTCCAACATTCTGATCCATACATCAATACAGGAACAGCCATTACTTTATAACATTTTATTTTTGTTTCTTTTCTTGTGTGTTAAGGGTTATTTTAATAGTGCCACACATTAGATTACATTTTATTTAGGTAATATAATTTAAATCCAAATATCTGCATTTTGTATTCTGTGCATATAAAAAGTCTTCCATCTTACGGTAATAGCGAAGTAAAGATGACGATAATATATGACAACAGCGGTAACATTCTAATTTCATAATAATGTTAGCTAAACTATTTAAAATATAACTTATGTGAATTTCAGACGGTGTGTGGAACAATACAGAGAACATTCAAAAATAAAATTAGAAATGAAACAAGATAAAAATGTATAATGTTATGGCGGTTCCCACAATATTGTATGGATGTGAAACTTGGGCTCCAATGAAAAGACAGAAGGATAAAATACAGACGGCGGAGATGAGGTTCCTAAGACAAGTTAAAGGATGTATAAGACTTGATAGAATAAGAAATGAGGATATAAGAGAAGAATTGAAAGTACAGCCTTTATTGGATAAGGTCACGAATTACAGACAGAAATGGATTGATCATATGGATGGAATGAGTAACGAGAGATATCCATTGTTGGCAAGAAATTATCAAGCAAGAGGAAGACGTGATGTTGGAAGACCTAGAAGACGTTGGGCTGATGCATTATGAAGTCGGAACGGGCAATTGCCTAATCCCTGGAGTGATGATGATGATGATGAAATCGGTTGTGATAGATGGCGGTTATCATGGCCGCCTCTAGTTTCGAGATCCACAGTCAAATCCGACCGCAGTCAATGTATCCTTAAGAGCTTAAATATCCCAAGCATGGCTTTCTTCGGAAGGGAAGTGAAGCCGTGGGGTCCAATTCCATTTTTAATCTGCGGCAAGTAAAAGCAATCCAACCCGGAAGTAAGATATCTCCGAACAAAATTTGCTATTGTAACGCAAATGTGTATAAGTATATGTGTGTGTTACAACGGGTCACAGGTTACAAACTAAGCCACTTACATACGCCAGTTGCTTAATATGATTTGGGAAAAAGAAGCTCTTCCAGATGAATGGAAAGAATCGATTATCGTGCCAATTTATAAGAAAGGAGATAAAACTGATTGCAACAACTATAGGGGCATCTCATTACTTTCAACTTCGTACAAAATTCTAACAAATATATTAGTAAGCAGACTTACTCCCTATATTGATGACATTCTAGGAGATCATCAATATGCATTTAGAAGAAACATACTTACTACAGATCAGATTTTTAGTATAAAACAGATTTTAGAAAAGAAATGGGAATATAATGGTACTGTACATCAACTATACGTAGACTTCAAAAAAGCATATGATTCAATTAAGAGGGAGAAGTTATATAGTATCCTACTGGAGCTTGGAATTCCTAAAAAGTTAGACTTATACGAATGTATCTAAATGGCACAAAAATTAGGGTGCGTGTAAGCAAACAGTTTCGGATACTTTTGAAATCCAGAATAGATTGAAGCAAGGAGATGAACTATCTCCTCTACTATTTAATTTTGTATTAGAGCATGCCATCAAATCTTTAGAGGACGAAGAAGGCCTGCAAATTAATGGTATTAATAAGCTATTAGTTTATGCTGATGATGTAGTACTATTGGGCGATAGCGAGGTGATACTAAAGGCCAGAACGCACACACTACTGAGTAACACTAAGAAATTGGGACTGGAAGTAAATATCAATAAAACTAAATATATGGTCACACGTAGAAATACATTATATAATGGAAATGGACAGCTAATGACAAATGAGGGAATTTTGAGGAAGTGGCTGAATACAAATACCTAGGAACAATAATCACAAACAGGAATGAGATGCACAAGGAAATTAGACATAGGCTCGATTCTGGAAATTCGTGCTATTATGCATTACAGAGGCTTTTGACTTCCCAACTCCTTTCAAAAAGCGTTTAACTGAAAATATATAAAACTATTATTCTATCAGTTATAATATATGGATGCGAAACATGGACTCTTACTTTAAGGGAGGAAAGGAGATTACGAGTATTTGAGAATAAAGTTCTTAGGAAAATTTTTGGACCAAAGAGAGATGAACAGACAGGTGAATGGAGAAGGCTGCATAACAATGAACTACATGGTCTTTATAGGAAGCCAGATATAATAAGAACAGTTAAGTCTCGTAGACTGCGATGGGCAGGACATGTGACACGTATGGAGAATGAAAGACGTGCATGGAAGCTTCTTGTGGAAAAACCAGAGGGAAAACGCCCAGTTGGTAGACCAAGAATGAGGCGGGAGAATAATATTAACTGTGATTTGAGGAAAGTAGATTATACAGGGGATAATTGAAAAACATTGGGTCAGGATAGGGATGTTTGGAGAGCTTATGTCCGCGCGGCCATGAACCTACATGTTCGATAGTGCCAGTGAGTTAGGTATTTAGTTAGTTATATTCCTATACATATTGGATTACAGTATACGTGTACATTACAACACTTTTTTTTTCCTTCTATTTCTATAATAGCCTTTCTAATGTCATGATTCGGAACGTCGTTAAGTCGCGCGATTTAAACAAGACAGCTATAATTCCATGGCGTACCAGCCGGCTACTGGCCTCACATCCACATGTGCCAATCACAGAGGTAGATGATCATCTTGCCAGTGTAGGGGTAACACGTGGTCAGCATATCGAGTCCCCCAGTCGTTATACCTGGTTTTCTCAACCTGGAGCCGCTATTTATTGTGGCTACCCAAATGCCTCACGATGCTGGGTAGGCACCGGTCCCATTCTGGCCCAAATACGTGAGAAAATGTCTTCCGCCATGCAGACTCGAACCAGCGCAAGTCGCGTAGCTCTGCGCCAAGGCTTCCTACCTTGATCACTCGGCTACGTAAGACTACTACTTAGGTTAAATTAGGAAAGTTAACTTAAGTTAGATCAGGTCGTTAGGTTGGCTATAGTTTTATTGTGTTTTGAAAATGTGTTCGTATCAACGACGACGGAATCCCGACGACACTGATATCGACTCAGCCAGCGTAGAGGGCAGATAAGAACCAACATTCCTTTAAGTAGGCATACTGTTGTAACACATTTCGTAGTTACTGTTGCATGATCTATAACTTTTATTTCACATATTTTATGTTATTTCTATCATAATTTCCAGTTCATGTTTTACTATTTTTCGTACTTTCACCCGTCCAAAAACTACATATATACATTTATCGTGTCACTAATAACATTCTACAATAGGAATTAATTTTGTTTTGCTGTTTTTTGATCCGGTAAGTGACCATCCGACACTCTAAAATGTGTCGGCGTTTTCAGCCCTGGTTAGTATTACATCGTTCTTCTTCATATCCCTAGTAGATCTTTAGATCCGCTCCACTCAAACAGGAATCAAATCATCTATCCATCGTCTCTTCGGACGTCCAAAATCACAGCGGCCTGTGGGTCTATACAGAGGGTTATTTCTGATCTCTGATAACAAATGATTTTTAAGTTTTACCTTAAGAAAAGTCGAGCATGCTCTAATTGATGGCTCTTCACCCGAGCTATGGTTCGGCATCGGAGTTTCCGCTGCAGAAGACTCCTACGCAGCACAGCCATGTCTAGAAGTTCCCACTCCTCTTTATATGCTTTCCAGAGACCGTCTAATGTTCGAAGACGTCTGTTTCCCAGTGCCCTTTTGAGGAGTCCAAAGACACAATGTCCATCGGTGATGCATCAGGAGACTTCACTGGGATGTTGCTGAATGGAATAGCATGTATTCCAGTTTCCTGCTCCATTTCTCCAGGAATGTCAGGGTTAAACCCCAAGTGTGACTGGAGGCCTTATCTTGGTGCACCCAGACTTGGTTTTGTCTGTACCATAGAGAGCTGCCATCGAGCATGCTCTAATTGATGGCTCGTCACCCGAGCTATGGTTCGGCATCGGAGTTTCCGCTGCAGAAGACTCTTATGCAACACAGCCATGTCTAGAAGTTCCCACTTCTCTTTATATGCTTTCCAGAGACCGTCTATTGTTCGAGGACGTCTGTTTCCCAGTGCCCTTTTGAGGAGTCCAAAGACACAAAGTCCATCGGTGATGCATCAGGAGACTTCACTGGGATTTTGCTGAATGGAAGAGCATGTATTCCAGTTTCCTGCTCCATTTCTCCAGGAATGTCAGGGTTGAACCCGAAGTGTGACTGGAGGCCTTATCTTGGGCACCCAGACTTGGTTTTTGTCTGTACCATAGAGAGCTGCCATCGAACATGCTCTAATTGATGGCTCGTCACCCAAGCTATGGTTCGGCATCGGAGTTTCCGCTGCAGAAGACTCTTATGCAACACAGCCATGTCTAGAAGTTCCCACTTCTCTTTATATGCTTTCCAGAGACCGTCTATTGTTCGAGGACGTCTGTTTCCCAGTGCCCTTTTGAGGAGTCCAAAGACACAAAGTCCATCGGTGATGCATCAGGAGACTTCACTGGGATTTTGCTGAATGGAAGAGCATGTATTCCAGTTTCCTGCTCCATTTCTCCAGGAATGTCAGGGTTGAACCCGAAGTGTGACTGGAGGCCTTATCTTGGGCACCCAGACTTGGTTTTTGTCTGTACCATAGAGAGCTGCCATCGAACATGCTCTAATTGATGGCTCGTCACCCAAGCTATGGTTCGGCATCGGAGTTTCCGCTGCAGAAGACTCTTATGCAACACAGCCATGTCTAGAAGTTCCCACTTCTCTTTATATGCTTTCCAGAGACCGTCTAATGTTCGAAGACGTCTGTTTCCCAGTGCCCTTTTGATGAGTCCAAAGACACAAAGTCCATCGGTGATGCATCAGGAGACTTCACTGGGATTTTGCTGAATGGAAGAGCATGTATTCCAGTTTCCTGCTCCATTTCTCCAGGAATGTCAGGGTTGAACCCGAAGTGTGACTGGAGGCCTTATCTTGGGCACCCAGACTTGGTTTTTGTCTGTACCATAGAGAGCTGCCATCGAACATGCTCTAATTGATGGCTCGTCACCCAAGCTATGGTTCGGCATCGGAGTTTCCGCTGCAGAAGACTCTTATGCAACACAGCCATGTCTAGAAGTTCCCACTCCTCTTTATATGCTTTCCAGAGACCGTCTATTGTTCGAGGACGCCTGTTTCCCAGTGCCCTTTTGAGGAGTCCAAAGACACAAAGTCCATCGGTGATGCATCAGGAGACTTCATTGGGATGTTGCTGAATGGAATAGCATGTATTCCAGTTTCCTGCTCCATTTATTCAGGAACGCCTAGGTTGAACCCGAAGTGTGACTGGAGGCCTTATCTTGGTTCACCCAGACTTGGTTTTTGTCTGTACCATAGAGAACTGGGATTTCAGTCGGATAAATTGGGGTGAGAACGTCTTCCTGGTAGTACTGGGAGTTGATTTTGGCCTTTTTAGCTACTCTACGAATGGTCAATTTTCCATTGTAGCAATATCCCGCGATGACCATAAATCCCTTGGAGAAACTTTCTCTGTATTCAGCATACCACTTTTGAATTTTTTTTCACTCCTTTCCCTACAGAAATTGCCCGGGTTTTGTTGCAGTCTCCTAGATAAACATATGCTTCATCAAGTGTGACCAAAAATTTCCATTTTTCTCCTACCAGGTGCTTTTCATAGAGTTTCCTGCTGTTGGTGCGCGTTCGGCAATGTGACGTGGAAACAACTTTTGAACCCTGCTTTTGTGGTGCTTCTCCATGTTTAAATCTTTGTTTATTATGGTGTTTACAGTTTTAAGGGACATTCCCAATCTGTTCGCAATCACCCTTTGTGTGGCAGAGTTACCATCAGAGATAAGGACCTTGACCTTTCTGATTACAACTGGGGTGCGGGTAGTAGCAGGTCGTGGATTTGCCCGTTTTTTTCCTTTTGGAATTAATCCCAAGTGACCCTTTCCCTTATTAAGCACTGAGTTAATTCCACACTTTGACACCATAAAATTACGTTTTTGCAAGCCTCAATAATTGCGGAATAACTATAATTAGCGTCGGAAAGGGCAGTAATGTACCCTTCCCAAAACGGGTCTATCTCATTAGGCATTATGAGAGCAACACACGCGCGAGTGTAACAGAAGCAGCACACTAACTGGTTTGATCACCTCGCACGCTCCTGTCCTGATGACTCACACTCCAACGTCACAATCTACTTGGCAAATCGTTATCAGAGCTCGGAAACAACCCTCCGTATTCATATGCCTGTCTAGCTGTTGTATGTGGCTCCACCCGTTGTAAATGTGCATAACAAACCTTCTTTCTCTCTACAGTTCTTTTCCAATATTAAAGTTTCAAAGTTCTTTTCTGACTGATTCATTCATTTTTTCTCATCTATTAATGTGTATCGTGTTCTTTTTCTTAAGAATCTCATCTCAGCTGTTTCTATTGTTTGTTTGTCACATCTATTTATTGCCCAATTTTCACCACCGTATATAAGCATTGGTACGGTCATTACCTTCTAAAACTTTATTTTTGTATATTTTCTAATTTTCTAATTTTGTCCGGACATTCGTGTATGAGTTCTGAGTGTGTTCATTTTATCTGGGAGATAATCAACCTACTGCAGAACCCCTTAAATGTTAAAGATGTTAAAAAGAAATGTGTCAACTAACTCTATAAGTGAAAGCAATTACGCCTAAGTCAGAGTTCAAGCTGAAAAAAATGAAGTGACATGAAAGAAAATACTTTTAAGATTAGAAGAGATATCACTGACCTCATTAATGTAGAAAACATGAGATATGCGGAAAAAGACAGTAAATAACGTGTTTTTCTTGTCAGAACACCGATAACGCTTGTTAAATATATATCTCCCCCATTTGTAATAGATAACATTCTAGAACCAGTTATACAAGAATTGTAATGCTATTATTACTTTTTGTAATTATTGTAAAAGCTAGTTTTTCAGGTTACTTTAGGCGCACCTCATATTAAGGCACTCCCGATACTTACTTACTTACTCACTGGCACTATCGAACCCGTAGGTTCATGGCCGCGCGGACATAAGCTCTCCATACATCCCTATCCTGAGATAATGCTTTCCAATCATTTCCTGTGTAATCTACTTCCCTCAAATCATAGTTAATATTATTCTCCCACCTCATTCTTGGTCTACCAACTGGGCGTTTTCCCTCTGGCTTTCCTACAAGAAGCTTCCATGCAAATCTTTCATTCCCCCATACGTGCAACATGTCCTGCCCATCGCAGTCTACGAGACTTGGCCGTTCTTATTATATCTGGCTTCTTATAAAGACCATGTAGTTCATTGTTATGTAGTCTTCTCCATTCACCTGTCTGTTCATCTCTCTTTGGTCCAAAAATCTTCCTAAGAACTTTATTCTCAAATACTCGTAATCTCCTTTCCTCCCTTAAAGTAAGAGTCCATGTTTCACACCCATATAATATAACTGGTAGAATAATAGTTTTATATATTTTCAGCTTAACGTTTCTTGAAAGGAGTTGGGACATCAAAAGTCTCTGCAATGCATAATAGCATGCATTTCCAGAATTGAGCCTATGTTTAATTTCTTTGTGCATCTAATTCCTACTCCCGATAGCACTGAATAATTTATTTTCTAACAGGAAAGGCACAACAGATCCAAGGAAATATGTATACAGAGTGTATTCAGGCAAGATTATTATCCACATTTTTAAGAATGTTATTTAACTTATAATTGACATCAGTATCTTAAAATAATACACAGGTCATTTTTAAAATAAATACAGCTGATAATAAAACCTTGTTATTATTATTATTATTGGTATTATTATTATTATTGGTATTGTTATTATTATTAATATTATTATTATTATTATTATTATTAATATTATTATTATTATTATTATTAATATTATCATTATCATTATCATTATTATTATTGTTATTATTATTGTTATTATTATTGTTATTATTATTGTTATTATTATTGTTATTATTATTATTATTGTTATTATTATTGTTATTATTATTGTTATTATTATTGTTATTATTATTGTTATTATTATTGTTATTATTATTGTTATTATTATTGTTAGTTCTGTTACAAAGCTTTTTTATTATATGGGTCAGAAACTTAGTACGTAGAAAACAAGCCAATAATCTGTTAGGAGTAGAAATGGATTTTCGGAGGCGATCGACCAGAATTTCAAGAAGGGATAAGATCAGAAACAGCACAATAATATAAAAAAACATTAGAAAAAATAGAAGAAAAACGTTTGAAATGGTATGGACACCTCATGAGAATGGAAGAAGAGACAATACCAAAAGAAGATCAGTAATTGGAAAGCTAATGGAAGAATTGGAAGAGGCAGACCTAGAGAACGTGGGATGGATGGAGCGAGAAGTATGGAAGCTAGAGACCCAAGTGAAGGGGATGCTCTAGACAGAAACCTCTGGCGACAAATCATTTTGGGTTGAAGGAAAAACACATTATTATGGAATATTCCTAATTTAAAAAATGTATTATTATCATCATCATCATCATCATTATTATTCGTATGTCCACTGCTGTGGTCTCGAGGTTGCGTGCTGCCTTGTCACGCAGCGGGCCCGGGTTCGATCCCCGGTCGGGGCAGTTTTTCTGGGTGAGGTTTTAATCGGAGTTTTTCCTCACCTGTAAGATAAATGTCAAGAAAACGTTAAGCCCCAAACGGTCAGCGAAATCATATGGCCATCATCATCCTTATCATCATCATCATCATCCTTCGCCGGTGTGGAAAGTAACGGGAAACTACCACACCTACAATTCTCTAGTAAAGCTGCAAGCATAACATGAAAATGCTATGATTGCAGTGAAAGACCTGCCCTCGGGCAGAATTACTATGGATGGATGATTATTATTATTATTATTATTATTATTATTATTATTATTATTATTATTATTATTGCAGTGTTTCAATGATTGATACACATCATTATACTGAAAGTAAAAACCTTATATTCCGTATTAATACTTTTTGACGTAATATATAATTGTAATGGGAATCAGAAAAAGAAAATATGCCTCCAAGAAAAATTGTCTATCGCTTCGGGCCCAAATTAATTGAGATGCAACACATTCGAAATGTCGAAAAGCTGTCAGT
Source organism: Diploptera punctata (assembly GCA_030220185.1). NCBI lineage: Eukaryota > Metazoa > Arthropoda > Insecta > Blattodea > Blaberidae > Diploptera > Diploptera punctata. Next base: position 1,699,423 of record JASPKZ010010261.1, on the reverse strand, counting down.
CGAAACAGCTGCAAGACTATTTCACATCTAGATTTCCCCAATAGCGTGCTACGCAATCACCACATTCTGGACTCGGTTAAACACAGCAAATCTGAAAAGACTAGAAATGGTCAAAATTACCTACCTCCAGACAGTACTTAAGGTTTCAAGCCCGACTCATATACCATCTAACCAAGACTGACTTCTTCATCAGAGAAATAGCGTCAAAATACAACCTGCCACACACCCCAGCCTACGAAGCACACATAAGAGAGAGATCAGAAAAAGCAGAGAATATAGACCGCTGATTCTTCCTGACCCCAGCGATGAATACTGAAGAATGGAAGGATCCGAACTTCTCCCTGAGACACGTGTTCACAAGGACCGCCACACATGGATTCCACTACAGAATATGTACTCAAAAAGGGTTCCACCTCGCATCGAATCAGTGCCTCTGCAAGCTATGTGACCAAAAATGTGAACAATACCACCTAATTGACTGTATAGCAAGAAAAAAGCCTCTAAAATATTACGCAGAAGATAATACTTACTTACTTACTCACTGGCACTATCGAACCCGTAGGTTCATGGCCGCACGGACATAAGCTCTCCATACATCCCTATCCTGAGCTAATGCTTTCCAATCATTCCCTGTATAATCTACTTCCCTCAAATCATAGTTAATGTTATTCTCCCACCTCATTCATGGTCTACCAACTGGACGTTTTCCCTCTGGCTTTCCAACAAGAAGCTTCCATGCAATGCAGAAGATAATAACTTTCAATAATTGTATCCTAATATACATAGTGTGTTATTAAATCTTTAAAAAAAGACATTAGTTGTTAAAGAACGATGTTAAATAAAATACTAATTAATAATAGTATACCCGCACTTATAACACATTTGGTACCAAAATAAGTATATGTTTCAAGTTATAGAAGTAGTAGTTTATTTTTTTACACTCTTTAGCATTCCAGATCTTTAAGGTGTGAATTCAAAGTTGGACGTGAAAAACCGGAAAAGGTTTGCCCAGAGGCCTCTTGTTTCAGGCTTCAGGTTACTTTACGTGTCATAAATCTGCGACTCGGGATTCAAAACTTTACTTCCCTTCAGAAGAAAGTCGTGTTCAGAATTCTTAGCCTGAAAAAATCGATGGACCCAACTGGGTTTGAAACCATAAACATTGAAACCAGAGGTGAGCATGGTTAACAACAGTCCACTGGGACTGTTATGAAGTTTCAAAGTTTACACAATAAAAAAACCTGGTTGTAGAGCATATGTTGTCATTTGACCAATTAGTGCTTTAAAAACTCCCCATATTTACTTGAAATATGTATCCGTCACAGTGGTATGCTTCTACCTTACCCTCCGGGAGAACAAAAGATATAAAAACATTAAAGAACACAAAATAGAATGAGGAAGGCTTACAACTGAATGGTATTAATAAGCTGTTAGTTTATGCTGATGATGTAGTACTATTCGCCGATAGCGAGGAGATACTAGAGGACAATACGCACACACTGTTGAGTAACACTAAGAAATTAGGATTGGAAGTAAATATCAATAAAACTAAATATATGGTCACACGTAGAAATTCATTATATAATTTAAATGGACAGCTAATGACAAATGAGGGAAATTTTGAGGAAGTGGCTGAATTCAAATACCTAGGAACAGTAATCACAAACAGGAATGAGATGCACAAAGAAATTAAACATAGGCTCAATTCTGGAAATGCGTGCTATTATGCATTGCAGAGACTTTTGACGTCCTAACTCCTTTCAAAAAATGTTAAACTGAAAATATATAAAACTATTATTCTACCAGTTACATTATATGGATGCGAAACATGGACTCTTACTTTAAGGGAGGAAAGGAGATTACAAGTATTTGAGAATAAAGTACTTAGCAAAATGTTTGGATCAAAGAGAGATGAACAAACAGGTGAATGGAGAAGACTACATAACAATGACCTACATGGTCTTTATAGGAAGCCAGATATATTAAGAACAGTTAAGTCTCGTAGACTGCGATGGGCAGGACATGTTGCACGTATGGGGAATGAAAGACTTGCATGGAAGCTTCTTGAAGGAAAGCCAGAGGGAAAACGCCCAGTTGGTAGACCAAGAATGAGGTGGGAGAATAACATTAACTATGATTTGAGGGAAGTAGATTATACAGGGAATGATTGGAAAGCATTAGCTCAGGATAGGGATGTATGGAGAGCTTATGTCCGCGCGGTCATGAACCTACGGGTTCGATAGTGCCAGTGAGTAAGTAAGTAAGTAAAGAACACAAAATATAAAAGTACCATATAACATTAGTTCTTTACTATTATTATCGACATTATTTTGTTAAGAGAGAGTATTTTTACCATAAAAACAGAAATTTAAAGACACACATTCAAATGACGACAGAGGAGAAAAATAAGGAATGTCAAAAAAACTAAAAAACTTTATTTGAAAGTTTGAATAAACTTTTTTCTTCAGAATAGCGAAACCTGAACAGTTGATTTCACTACGACATCGTTTCCCAACCTGTGGTTAGGCGAACACCCTGGGGGTTCGCATAATATTTTAAGGGGTTCGCCAAAACTTTTTCATAATGGTGGGTTTCGAGGTTAGGTCTATTATTGTTTCCATCATTTCTGCAGCATTATATTAATAATAATAATTATTATTATTATTGTTGTTATTATTTTAAAATTAAATTGACCCTATAATGGCCCTTGTTATATATCTGTAACATCGGGCATTTATCACATCATTTCCACAATAAATTTATATTTACCGCGAATATTTGATGTACAGTAACAACATTAGGCATTAATTTGATTTCGCTGCAACTAGGCCTACACGTTGGGTAACTTTTAAGCCGTAACTAGAGTAACTTTAGGTTTTAACCGTTAAGGGTTAAGTTAATTTAAGGTTATTAAACCTTTGGCTTGGAATTACATTTTATGCACGTTTACTGTATGTATATTTAAAAGTCAGTGATTCACCCAACTCAGATCGTTGTGGAAGTGGTTCGCGAGTCGAAAAAGGTTAGGAACCGCTGCTCTAGGACATTTCATGTTATTCCAACCTTACAATTACTTACTTACTTACTTACTCACTCACTGGCACTATCGAACCCGTAGGTTCATGGCCGCGCGGACATAAGCTCTCCATACATCCCTATCCTGAGCTAATGCTTTCCAATCATTCCCTGTATAATCTACTTCCCTCAAATCATAGTTAATGTTGTTCTCCCACCTCATTCTTGGTCTACCAACTGGGCGTTTTCCCTCTGGCTTTCCTACAAGCTTCCATGCACGTCTTTCATTCCCCATACGTGCAACATGTCCTGCCCATCGCAGTCTACGAGACTTAACTGTTCTTATTATATCTGGCTTCCTATAAAGACAATGTAGTTCATTGTTATGTAGTCTTCTCCATTCACCTGTCTGTTCATCTCTCTTTGGTCCAAAAAATTTTCCTAAGAACTTTATTCTCAAATACTCGTAATCTCCTTTCCTCCCTTAAAGTAAGAGTCCATGTTTCGCACCCATATAATATAACTGGTAGAATAATAGTTTTATATATTTTCAGCTTAACGTTTTTGACAACCTTACAATTATCGCTGTTAATTCAAAGTATCCAAAACACTAATTTCAGGGCTATCTCTGTTTTAGATACTTTGTGTTCTTTCTTTTTTTCTGGTTTTCAAATATTCATTTAAGAAAATAACATACACTGCTACTGTTTGTCTGGCAAAAAAGATAGATATGAGAGTATATTGTAGTAGATACACTGTGAAATATAAATACATGTAAATAAGTTAATCAGCTATGGTAAATCCAGATATATTTCTTGACCACAAGGTAAAATCATTGTCATGATTCTACATTTTTTAATTATTTAATAAACTTGCAAAGGTTTCCAGAATCCTGCAACGCTGAAGTGACATGAATTATGTGTATTAATTTTAAAATTAAAATTTCAGATCATAAATAAGACAAAATAGGTGCCAATATGTAAAATAGACTTTTTAGGCACAGTAAACTCAGCATAATGAAATCCAAGTACAAAGTGGAGCATAAACACTTGATGGTTTTTAAAAATAATTTTAACGCTGTTTGCTTGATCAAAGATATATTTGAGTAATGTTGAAATATGTACAATTTTATGGACTTTTAGATGACATTGTTAACTGACTTTTAATGCTTGTCTTGGAAGTTAGAAATAAAATTGCCAATAGTGGCCTGTACTGAAACGAATTCAGTAGCTAGAACAAACTCCATTGCGTCTATTCATTTGGATTTCCAATAGAAACAATATTTCACTGTGGGTAAGAAAATGTCGTGAGGAAGGTTCTGTACAAGATGTAAAACTGCAAGTCTGTTGAACATCTCAAGCCTGCGTGATAACTCTACAATTTCAGCATGTTCATGAAATCCCCAGATTTCATTTTTCTAATCTTCGTCAATCAGTATCGTAATATGCTTATTATTATATTTATTTAGATTTATTTAACCTGATGGAGTTAAGGCCATGTGGCCTTCCCCTTCCACTCACCAGGACAAACATATGTTACATATAAATACAAAAAATTACAATAAGAGTACATACTAAACAATTAATTATGTGTCAAACTGAACAATAATGAAAATAATCTCTAATAATACAATAAAATTAAATAAATTAAAACAACCCTCAGGGGTCCTCATCTAGGGGATATGTGGATGGCGACCACAAGGTGCCCAAGCTGAGCAAAACATTTCTTCCACTTACTTGTGCTTTGCACTCTTTTAACTTTACTATCTAACCTCTCTTGGTTAACTCTTGTTTTTTTCGACCCCGACGCTATTAGGGCATCCGAGGGCTAGGGAGTCTTTCCTTTCTTCCATTTCTTCTTTCCTTTATTTTCTTTTCTTCTCCAGAAAAGCCTGACCAGAGGCTATAAGATGGCAGCCCCATCACTGGTCTTGCCTTCCTTTGGCCAGCAACCAATCGAAGGGACTATTATTATGCTTTCAAGTCTTATACGAGAATTTCCCCTACGCTGGAGGGTAAATATTCTATACGATCGTAACAGGCCTTGGCCTAATACTTGGAAGGAAGGAAGGAAGAAGAAGAAGAAGAAGAAGAAGAAGAAGAAGAAGAAATTAAAACAAATGGTTGGTACGGCCTCGAGAAGGATACAGATGCAGACTATGTATATAGAGAAAGATTTGCGTTTAGATCGGTACTTGCTCAGGTAGCTCAGTTGGTAGAGCACTTGGTCTAGAGAACCAAGAGTCCCGGGTTCAAGTCCCGGTCTGAGCGTATAATTTTTCTCTTCAAATATGATGTATACCTTAATAAATCTCGAGTAATGCCACTGCAACTTTTTAGCAGCTCTGCCAGCAAGTCCTAATCCTACGTTGTCGTCGTGCTCCCTGACTGCAGTCGTAATAGACTGTAGCTAACAGGATGGGACGAAAGGCAAGTTCTCAGCGCCTTAAAACTGAGACCTGTCGGCTAAGGGAGCAAACCCTAAAAAAAAAACCCAGGTCCTCCGTGTCTGGGAGTTAGGCGTCAGGCTGGCAACCTGGCCCTGGAAAAAGGTATATCGCTACGTACTTCAGTAAAATATGTCAGCCGGATGGACTTAAATATGACAGCCTTAAGCTACGAAAACGGAACTTTGCTATTGGCAAAGGGATGTGAAATGGATATAATTAGATTAATATTTTAACTGCTTTGTGAATATGGAAAGCTGTAAAATCTGTGTTACAAACACATTTTTAGCTACTGTACACCATCCCTACACCATAATGTTGAAATTAGTAATAATTGGCGAATATTCCGTCTGCATGTAACAAATGACAGAGATTAAACCGAAAACTGACTCTACCTTGATTGAGTAGATGGGTTAATAAATGAGACGATGAGACAGAATTTTTACGCTTTGAATAATGAAGCAGTTATTGTTTTTTTTTTTTTCGTAAGACAGCGGAGGGACTACATATCACACAATGGATGAAGGCACAAATTATCTTATGCTCAACATGTAAAATACAGGAAAGAACGTTGAAACATTACTGTAAAGTCGTAATATGTATTCTTTTTTTCTCATCTGTTTATTTTCTTATAACCTCTATGTTATTTTCACTCGTATATTTTCTTAAATTGTATAATTTATTAATATGGACTGTTTTATAAAATTAAAATAGCCTATATTAATCTTCAGTTAATTACTTAAATACAAGTAGACAGAAGTTACTGAATTCTGCACTGTTTAAGTACTCCCACAAGTATCCGATTTTGAATTATACTAACAAAGAATACTTGTCCATTCGTCGAACATTAATCAAGTATTTAGATGCGAAAAAGTATTTTGTGAACAGATTTAATTTATATTATTTTTTGCGCGATAGTTCGTTTTGTCGTTCTTACAGCAATGGCGACCATGATTAAAGGTTTAACTTCCTACATTTCGGGATTGCCAACCTATATAGTTCTACTGTAATATTACATATTACAAACCACGTGTGGGAAGTAAAACTGTTGCCCTCTATGTATACTACATACAATGTATATATAAAAATATAACCAAAAGGTAGTGTTAAAAAAAACATTATACGAAACAAATCACTGCATTTTAAATGAACTGAACTTTATTTGAAACAATACAAAGTAATAATTACGCACTTTACGCCATTTTATGACTGATTGGTGTCACGGCCTCCTATAGTTTCAACTAATAAACATTACCCACATTCCTAACGTTAGTCAGTTCGTAATGAACGCAAATATTTCTAACAAAAATGTTACTATTTTACTATTATTTATTATTTTGAAGACACGCCATCGCGCATAAAATAATTACAACGCACGTTTGTGAAGTGTTTTACAGAATCTCGGAAATTAAAAACCTCGCTATCGCTCGGTTTTTAAACATGTTCCTCGCTTCTATAAAAACCACTTCCAAGCCTGGCATCGTAATATACTATTACTTATATATACCGGTACTAAATGTAAATAGATTATAATTCAATGCAAAAAAAGTACAAGTTTTTTATTCTTTAATAAAGTTGGAAGTTAAGAGGAGGAGGAGAAGGAGGGGAAGGGCACAATAAATAAATAAGATTCTAATGATAATAATAATAATAATAATAATAATAATAATAATAATAAAATAACAAAGTAACAATAATAATACAATAATAATAATTAAAAAACAATAATAATAAAATAATAATAGCAATAATAATAATAATAAAATAACAAAGTAACAATAATAATAATTAAGAACAATAATAATAAAATAGCAATAATAATTAGTAAAGTAAAGTGATCCCACAACAGACCCGGAGGCCCTTGGGGTAGTAGGAGGTTAGGGCTCCCACTTTTTCTAGACAATCGGCACTTTATGTCAGCCGGGTTGTCAGCCCTGCGTGACGGCCGCCTTTACCCCAGAACAAGCGTCTGGTACTCATTTCCGTTAGAGGCTGAGTCGACCCCAGGGCCATAGTGCCGCCAGAGGGTTTGGGTCAGTTTAAAAATCCTGACCCCAACGGGACTTGAACCCTCGACCCTCCAGCTTGTAGCTCAGTGCCTTAACCACTACGCTACTTAATAATAATAATAATAATAATAATAATAATAATAATAATAATAATAAATAAAGTAACAATAATAATACAATAATAGTAATTAAAAACAATAATAATAAAATAATAATAGCAATAATAATAATAATAATTAAAAACAATAAAATAATAATAATAATAATAAATAATAATAATAATAATAATATAATAATAATTAAAATAATAATAATAATATAATAATAATAATAATAATAATAATAATAAATAATAATAATAATAATAATTAAAAACAATAATAATAAAATAATAATAGCAATAATAATAATAATAATAATTAAAAACAATAATAATAAATAATAATAGCAAAAAATAATAATAATAATAATAATAATAATAATAATAATAATAAAATAACAAAGTAACAATAATAATACAATAATAATAATTAAAAATAATAATAATAATAATAATAATAATAATAATAATAATAAGCTCAATTCCTGAAGAATTGTACTTAGTTAATGCTCTCTAGTTTAGAGATATATAGTATAGTATAGAACAGAACTCTATTGATAGACTTACACCGGTTGTTCAGGGACATTGACGTAATGTTTTGATATTAGGATCCCACGGACTCAAGTGTCTTATTACAGAGTGATGTGTCAAGTGTGTGCCATGTTCTTCATACCGCAATGAGATGGGCACAGAGAGATTCGAAAGAACAATTAAATATTAGTCAACTAATAATAATCAGACATTTTAAGTTTTTCTAATATTTAATTTGATATTTTCCACATCATACACAATTTCTGAAAATGAATCAGCTGGAAAGATGTAAACAACTGGTTTTTGCTCAGAGGCCGACTATAACGTTGTTTTCTCAAATTCAAATTGCACGTGTTATATTGCGGTCAGGATAAAACTATTCTGGTTGGAGTTTCCCATCTCTTAAAAAGCAATGATTAGGAAGTCCCAACATGAGACCATCTTTATCACCTACATTCCTTTAAACCAAAGGTTCAGGTGAACTACAAGTTACCATGCCTTATACTAAAATTAAGATTACATAGGTTCATATACAACAGGGATTGGTGGATTTTTAGGACATAAAAACGTTAAGTATGGATTCCTAAAAAAATCTCATTTAATTATGACGCTAATTACGAGAGTGGATCAAATATAAACCGGAATTTGTATCTGGAGGATCTGGTAGCGAAAAGCAAAGGTTGCAGTTTGGAGGGGAAGTTGGTGGGAATGTCTGGAGTAGGGATCTTGATGTGTCGCACTCCGAAGAGCGGCCGCTTACTTCAGTACGTCATGAGCGAGCAAGAAGTACACACGTATGTTGCGCAACGCATTTTATTACGTTTTTAGCGAAAGAAGGCACTAAACCTTCTGAAATTTTGAGAAGGCTCCGTGCGCAGTTCGGGGAAGCAACCCTTTCGAAGACGCAGGTGTATGATTGGCGCAAACAAATTTTAGCGGGCCGGGTCTCAGTGGGAAATGAGCCCCACCAGAGACGGCAACAGAACAAGCATCACTGCAGACAACATTTGTGCTGTACGGGTCCTTATTGAGGAGGATCGGCGCGTAACAATTTCTGAAATTGCTTCACACGTTGGAATAAGCTTCGGAAGTGTTCAAGCCATCATCAGTGACGAACTCAAATTCCGAAAATTGTCTGCCAGGCGGGTTCCTCGGCTCCTCAGCCAGGAACAAAAACATTTGACGAAAAACTGACGAAAATGCATTGGACACCTCTGGAACATCCTCCTTGCAGTCCAGATTTGTCACTACCATTTGTTTGGGCCACTGAAAGAAGACCTGGGAGGAAGGCGGTTTGGTGACAATGCAGCGGTAGAGGAGTTGGTGCGCAACTGACTGACTACACGTCATCCCTCATTCTTCAAGGACGGCATCAAAAAGTTGCCAACTCGATGGTAAAAGTGTGTTGGAAATGCAGGAAACTATGTAGAATAATGAGGTGGAGGTTTTGTATTTTTTTTTTGTTAATTCAATAAAATTGTAAATAATACTTCCGGTTTATATTTGATTCACCCTCGTACTATAGCTGTTAACGTGAGCCGTTAAATAAAATATCGCAAGATCACACACATTCTATTCGAATAAAGCAGTTCTTCCCAAACTTCTTGGATACAGGATAATATTTCTTAAATTATTTAATTATTGGAAATCCATTCACTAACTTTGCTGTTTCATAATAATAATTTATTTGTAAGTTTGTGCACGCGCTTCAAAGAAGTGATAATTTCTCAAAAATGTATTCTACAGAATTACATTACTATTATTATTATTATTATTATTATTATTATTATTATTATTATTATTATTATTATTATCACCATCAACATCATTATACTACTACTTCTATTACTACTACTTTGTTGTTATTATTCCATCCATAGTAATTCTGCCCGAGGGCAGGTCATTCACTGCAATCATACCATTTTCATGCTACGCTTTGGAGCATTACTAGGGAATTATAGGTGTGGTAGCTTCCCGTCGCTTTCTACACCGATGAAAGATCATGATGATGGTCGCATGATTTTCGGGAACCGCTGGGCCCTAAGCTTCCTGACATTTGTCTTACAGGTGAGGGAAAACCCCGAAAAAACCTCATCCAGGAACCTGTCCCGACCGGGAATCGAACCCAGGCCCGCTGCGTGACCACAGCGAAGGACATTATCATTATTATTATTATTATTATTATTATTATTATTATTATTAATATTATTTATACACTCAATGGAGAAACATTGCCAGTTACCTATTACATATGTCATTATATAGCTATAAATGGTTTCATAATTGTATTATTTTCATTAATAATAATAATAATAATAATAATAATAATAATATTATTATTATTATTATTATTATTAATTATTATTATTATTATTATTATTATTATTATTATTATTATTATTATTATTATACCACGTTTTCCTTGGTGGTAGACCAAAACCAACGTTGGTAAACGGAATCAAGACAACAAGAATAAGAGAAATATGACAGAAGCAGACACGCAAAACCTGGAAGTGTGGAAGAAAAAAATTGTATATTTTGGTTGAGGATACCTGTGTAAATAACAGAAACAATCCTGAAATAATAAAAGCAGTAATAATATCATCATCATCATAGTACATTCACGAATTTAGGCCATTTGTTGACCTGTTTCGGCCTCAAGAGAAACACCATCCAGAAGTCTTTTGAGTGGACGTCCTGGTCTTCTTCTTCCTGCAGGTTGATATCTTAACATTTGTTTGGGTATTCTGTGATCTTCCATTCGATGAACATGTTGCATCCATCTTGACTTATAATCAGAAATTTTGTTTTCTAAAGATTCCATGTGTAATTCTTCTAAAATGTCTTCATTTTTTTGTGTACTAGTAGTGTGTATCCTGCAGTCCGAAGGTATCTCATTTCAGCAGATACATATTTCTTTGCTGTGGGTCGTCATATTTCAATTCCTTCTGGCTTTTTTCGTGTTGAGACTTGAAAGTAGTTTTGAAGTTCCTTAGGACAGGTTACTGGCCTGACGCTAAGTAGTCCAGTGGTAGGGCTGCTACCTTTTAGTCTCTGGACAGACATTAGGATACCGCATTTACTCAGTACCTGATGGAACGGTTATACCGCCGTGACTCGGTCCTCAGAGCCTCGTTTGTGAAAACGGGTTGTACCACGAGAAGGTGAGGATGGGAATTAGGTAGGAGAGGTTATACACACGTCACTACCCCTTACAACCCCAGTAATAATAATATAATAATAATAATAATAATAATGGTAATAATAATGGTAATAATAATAATGGTAATAATAATAATAGTAATAATAATCAATATCCACTGCGAGTCTCCTAGGGATCGCGACCAGTAATTTGGCAACCGTTATACTAAAGAATAGCGTATATGTAAATGAAACCTACTTGACCTCGGAGCTTTTCATTGGCTCTCGAACTCATTAAAACTTTTCAGTATACTCTATTCTTCAGTTGAAATGTATACATATTATCATATTTGTCTAGTTGAATATGAATGTATGATGAATGTCTCTTTTTTATTATTGTCATTGTCCTGATCATTCATTCCCCGAGGCTCTACATATCCTTGTGTAGTTTAAAACATAGTTACATGATCCATATATAAAAGTATTGTCACGCCGGACCACGTCACTTCAAGTGTCGAGCGAAATGAGATACATAAAAGTATCTGTACCGAGAGAGGCTAAACTGAAGGATATAGATAGAAAAAGATCATCATAAGAGGTACAGATTTTTTAAAGTACAAACTTACTACAATCCACGTATTTTCATTAAGATCGATTTATGTTAATCCACTTCCCCTCGTGTTTTGAAACTCAGTGCAGGGTTGCATGATGCAATTAGGCATTCTCAACCCATGCAACTATTCACAGCGGATAACTTACCACTGCATTCAATGCGGCAGCTAAACAGAGGTCTTGATCTGAGTAATGAAAATACATGGACTACAAGTAACATCTATCTATCTATCTCACATCTCAAACTATCTATGCAAAACTATTTAAATCTTCTTAAATCTATTTGTCTATCTTCATGTATCTACATATTACTGCGTTTTCTTTATGTAATTGTAATGTTATTGTTTTTTTTAGTGTATAATGCTATTGTTTTATTATTTAATTGTAATATTATTGCGTTTTCTTTATGTAATTGTAATGTTATTGCTTTTTTTAGTGTATAATGCTGTTGTGTTATTATTTAATTGTAATATTATTGCGTTTTCTTTATGTAATTGTAATGTTATTGCTTTTTTTTGTTGTTGTCTATTTTTCGTCACACTAGTAGCAATTATTACTTTATTGTAACGGACTGTCAAAAGCACGTACGGCTTACTGCCCGTGCGACCCATATTTGTAAATAATATTGTAAATATCTTACTTTTGTCTAATAAAGTCCTACTACTAAGTTTACTTTAGAGTGGGCCGAAAAATCTAATTTTTTTTATTTCGAAGTTGCAATAGCGCGGAAAAGTTGCGAATTATAAAGCTAAAAAAAAGAAAAAAATATCAAAATCGGTTGACATCTTCCGGTCTCGCAAAGGCTCTGACGTTTGGCAAAATATGAAAAAAAAAAACCTTCATTTTTGCAATTATTTTCTTTTTTTAATATCAAGTGAGTATTGTTGATCTTTGCTAAGCACGTTTATGTCTATCTGTGGGATCTGACAATCAATACTCTGGAAGTTATTTATCAAATACCAAAAATGCGTAAAAATATAACTTGTTCATTATTCTGGCAAATTTTGGAGCTTATGCGCGACCGGAAGATCAACTGAGCTAAACCAAATTAAAACACAATGTTTTTAGGCTCTATTTGAAGATGTTACAAACTATTACATTACGAAAACATCTAATTAAAAAATTAAAGAAATAATCTCAAAAATGAAGTTTTTTTTCATATTTTGTCAAACTTCCATGGATTATAGTATGTTTGTACTTCCGTGACCGGAAGATGTGAACCGATTTTGATATATTTTATTTTTTCTTTGGTCTATATAATTCTTAATTTTTCCGCGCTATTACAACTTCGAAATAAAAAAAATAGTTTTTTCGGCCCATCCTAATCTACATATCTCAATCAATCTACAGGCTATCTACAAAGTCCTGCTACCAAAACAATGTAACTTAGCTCGTAAACTATTTGAGATAGATACATGCTGTTTTTTGCAACGTATTCTACTTCTCTCAAAGTTTTGTTTACATTTGTTGCAGATTGTGATTTAAACGACAATGACAACACAGGAAAAGGCCCAATGTGTGTGGTGGTATGCTGAGTCTGGTAAATCACCAGTAACTATTCGGCGAAATTTCCGCCGGCAATATGGAAGAGATCATCCATCCAAATAATCCATAATTAGGTAGGCCGAGGAATTTCTAGCGACTGGCAGTGTAATGGACTTGCCACGAAGTGGACGACCAGGTATGAGCCAAGAAACTATCGACAATGTGCAACTTGCATTTCAACTCAGACCTCAAAAATCGGTTAGTTGTGCTTCACTGGAACTCTATTACCAACATCAACTATTCATAAAGTTCTCTATAAGCGGCTACATCTTCAAGGCCTATAAAATGCAAATTACGCAAGCGTTGCTGCCAACTGACTTCCCTCGCCGTGCTGAATTTGCTGATTCCATGCTCAACACAATTGAGGAAGACAATGAGTACCTGCGGAGGGTGAAGTTCTCTGATGAAGCTACCGTACTTTCTTTGTGTATGGACATGTTAACCTCCATAATGTTCAGATAAGGGGTTACTGGTGAATTACCAGACTCAGCATACCACAATACACATTGGGTCTTTTCTTGTAGTATCGTCATTGTCGTTTAAATCACAATTTCAATACATGTAAACAGAAATTTGAGAGATGTAAATTAAAATACGTTGCAACAATCTGCATGTCTCAATCTCAAATAATTTACGAGCTAAGTTACATTGTTTTCGTAGCAGGACTTTGTGGACACCCTGTGTAGCTCCTCACATACAATTGTATCACTTTTAATATTATGTACGTATTGCTCTATTTTAGTAACAAATTCAAATATGTTCTTGTATAATTAATACTTTACTAGTTATTACAATATTTAATTTTTTTGTGGTTTGTGTGTTTCTCTGTAACACTTAACAGAAAAAAAAGTGAGTTTTCACATGTATAATATAATTATAATATACAAATAAAATGAATACTTCTTTTAAAAAATACATCATCGTCATCGTCGCTCCAAGGATTTGGCAATTTGCCCGTTGCGACTTCGTAATGCATCAGCCCAAAGTTTTCTAGGTCTTACGATACCATGTTTCCCTCTTGCATGATAATTTCTTGCTCACAATAGATCTCTCTCCTCACTCACTCCATTCATGTTGTCAATTTACTTTTGCCTATAATTCGTGAGACTTTATCCAGTAAAGGCTGCAGTATTAATTCTTATCATATATCCTTATTTCTAATCCTATCAAGTTTTGTACAAACTTGAACTTGTCCGAGGAACCTCATCTCCGTCATCTGTATTCTATCTTTCTGTTTTTTTAGAGTCCAGATTCACATTCATACAATATTGCGAGAATTTCCATAACTTTATACATTTTTATTTTTGTTTCTTTTATAACTTTATTTTTGAATGTTCTCTGTATTTTTCCACATACTCTGAAATTTATTTATTTTGGAATCAATGTCTCTTTCCATATTGAAGCTAATATCGTAGGCCAAATATATGAAACTATTTTAAAATACAACATTTAATATTTTGCTGAAAATCCATTATTTTCGACTACTTCTTTCAAACATTTATTAATATTTTAGGTATAAACTAGTTTCCTGTGGCGAAATGTCAACCCTGTCTATAATTAATTCACTTTTTATGTCGCTTTAGTTTTAACTCTTGCCACATTTACGCTCCATCCACAGATTTGATATCAGGTTTACGTTTCAGCTGAGGGGGCGACGTTTCATGTACTTTGGAAAATTATAAACCAGTCTGTATTCTGCAATGTGTACCTTATGTTTGGAGTAATTATCTTGGTAGAAATTGAACGCTTTCGTGATTTTCAATTTCTCAGCATTTATAGGAAGATAAAGTCAGAGAAAATTTCTATCACCATCTTTGATCGTTTTGACAGCAATAGACACCAATGCTCCAACCCTTGATGCACACTTCTACCCCTAAACCATTACATTCTCTCCTCCATGTTTAGCTGCCGGCTAAAGACTCTGAATTTCAAGTTTATTTGCTTTTCGCCAAATCACATATTTTGTATTCGACGAAAAAGGGTCGAAATTCATCTACAAACACGTCACCCCATTAATTGGAGCCTTGTGAACTTAAACTTCAGCGTACTTGAGCGCCTTGTTTTCATTCAGCTAACTCTGGTTTTGTCCTAGATATTTTACCATTGTACCCTTCATCCCTCAGTGCCCGGTAAATAGTGTCCTTACTTACTTACTCACTAGCACTATCGAACCCGTAGGTTCATGGCCGCGCGGACATACGCTCTCCATACATCCCTATCCTGAGATAATGCTTTCCAATCATTCCCTGTATAATCTACTTCCCTCAAATCATAGTTAATGTTATTCTCCCACCTCATTCTTGGTCTACCAACTGGGCGTTTTCCCTCTGGCTTTCCTACAAGAAGCTTTCATGCAAGTCTTTTATTCCCCATACGTGCAGCATGTCCTGCCCATCGCAATCTACGAGACTTAACTGTTTTTATTATATATGGAAACTGCTTGTAGGAAAGCCAGAAGGAAAACGCCCAGTTGGTAGACCAAGAATGAGGTGGGAGAACAACATTAACTATGATTTGAGGGAAGTATATTATACAGGGAATGATTGGAAAGCATTAGCTCAGGATAGGGATGTATGGAGAGCTTATGTCCGTGCGGCCATGAACCTACGGGTTCGATAATGCCAGTGAGTAAGTAAGTAAGTAAGGTATATTGTCAGGATGAATAATCTTTCCTCTTTCTAACTGAAGTTCAACAAACAGTTTTGGAGCGCTCATTTGTGGATTTTTGTGCACCTGGGTCAATCCACGGTTTTCATGATCATCCAATGCTTTTAGCTGGCCTTCATTAGGTTGAGATTGGATTCTAACTTCTCATTACAACTTTGAATGTTATTAAATACTGATGTTCTCCTTATGTTAAGTAATTTTGTGCATTTTGGTACAGAACTGGTACGATGAAAAATCTATTATTTTTCTTTTTGTCCCATATCCATATTACTATTTTCAACAACGCAATGAAAGTCACAGTACAGTAAGAACTAACAGGTATTAACACTTTACTAACAGAGAGGCGACTTAATACACGTAGACTCCACATAGTGGGTCATGAACTTGATAACAACACGATAATCCTGTTATTAAAGCGAAGTCAAAAATAGTGTTTTTTTGTAACAATAATTACAATCTCGTAAACTATGAAGTAAATTTCCTGCTAACTTATACTCTCTTTTCTTAATTATGGGCAATCTTCTTCTTCTTCACGGTTTAGGCTTATTTTCTAGCCTGTTCCGGCTCCAAATTGCTGCTCTTTCCATCTTTTCTTTGGTCTTCCCGAACTTCTTCTTCCTCATGGTGAATAGTTGTATGCTGCTTTTGGTATTCTATTGTCAGTCATCCTTGCAAAGTGTTCTTTCCAGTTTGCTCTGTATTTCTCTATTGTTGTGTTTAATTCCTCTACTTTTAGTTGTTGTCTTATTTTCTGTGTTATGTTTTTGTCTGTTCTTTGATATCCCGCTATTGGTCTGAGGAATCTCATTTCAGCAGCTTGTATCCTGACAGATTGTTGTGTTGTCACTGTCCATATTTCGGATCCATAAGTAATAATAGGCACTGCCATTGTCTTGTATAATTTCATTATAGAGCCTTTCCTGGCTTTATTTTTCAAAGTTCTTTTTAGTGTTCCTGTTATATAATTAAACTTATTTAGTTTGTTATTTATGTCTGTTTCCGCTGTGTATGAAATTTTGCAACCTAGGAAGTTATATCTTACCCCTTGTTCTATTGGTTTATTTTCTAATATTATCTTTGTCCGAACTGGATGCGCGGCCTTAAAGGCCATTGTTTTTTATTTTTGTGAGGATATTTCCATGTTGTATCTTTTTGATATTTCATTTAGTTTATATAGCATTCTTTGTAGTTCGTCCTCTGTTTATGCTATTAAAATCGGATCATCTGCAAAGGCTACTGTTTTTATTACTATATTTCCTAAGTTAATTCCCGCAGTCGTCATTTGCTTCCATGATCTTATCACGTCGTCGAAATAAGTGTTAAAAAGAGTGGTTGATAGTGGGCAACCTTGTCTTACCACAACTTGTACAAAAACATTCAAGGCTCAAATTATATAAAACTCTCGCCATTCCTGTATGGAAGTGAAATCTGGGTTCTAAAAAAGAAAGACATCACCAGATTAAGAACTGCAGAAATGAGAATCATGCGCCGAACTGCTGGATAACTTTACTCGAGCATCAGAGGAATGAAGATAATTTAAAGGATCTCAACATGCAAGCTTTAGAACAAAAGATATCCGCCTATAGAGACAGATGGCTGCAACATGTATCTCGAATGTCACGAACTACTCTGGTATCGCCCAAGAGGACAACGATGACCTGGACGTCCTCAAAAAACGACTTTTAGACCCTGTTTAGTTGAAACCGAAGCAGGTCAACATTGATTTATATTCATGAATGGTGTATTTTGATGATTTATAAAATGTTGAAGTTTTAGTCTTCTTCTTCTTCTTCTTCATCTTCTTCTTTTCATGTGATAGACTTAGGGGTCTGTTGTGGGTTTCAATACAAAGTTTGAAGGGTCTGTCCAAGGATCTCTTGTCTGGTGGCTGGTAAAAGATAGTGAAGTGCATTCCATATAACCTCTCCTATCTAAATCCCAAACCCACCTGATCGTGGTGCAACCTGTCTAAAACAAACGGGGCTCTGGGGACCGAGTCACGGCGGTATAACCGTTCCATCAAGATACAGAGTAAATTCTGTATCATAATATCCATATTTATCTTAATATATTATTTATCTATCTACTTTGAAATATGTAAATTATACGATCTAAAGATTTCTGTAAGGAAAACGAAGACCATGGCTTTTAGAGGAAGAGATCCAGTGAGAACCAAAATTATTTTAGAAAATCAAAGTATAGAACAGGTGTCTAGTTTCAAATATTTGGGCTGTGATGTTGGCTAGAATGTGGAAAGAGATATTGACTCCAAAATAAATAAATTTCAGACGGTGTGCGGAACAATACGGAGAACATTCAAAAATAAAATTAGAAAAGAAACCAAGATAAAAATGTATAATGTTATGGCGGTTCCCACAATATTGTATGGATGTGAAACTTGGGCTCCAGTGAAAAGACAGAAGGATAGAATACAGACGGCAGAGATGCGGTTCCTAAGACAAGTAAAAGGATGTACAAGACTTGATAGAATAAGAAATGAGGATATAAGAGAAGAATTGAAAGTACAGCCTTTATTGGATAAAGTCACGAATTACAGACAGAAATGGATTGATCACATGGATGGAATGAGTAAGGAGAGATATCCATTGTTAGCAAGAAATTATCAAGCAAGAGGAAGGCGTGATGTTGGAAGACCTAGAAGACGTTGGGCTGATGCATTATGAAGTCGGAACGGGCAATTGCCTAATCCCTGGAGTGATGATGATGATGATCTATCTACTTAATCTTTCCTTAGTTTGTACATATTTCCACGAGTCCCACGCCTTCTGAACCTTACAGGAACTTGATCGGGTGAGAGAGAATTTTGAACTCTGGATCACATATGTCTATTTTCAGACTACACTGGAGAGCCTTCCCGGATAAGTGATTGAACTTGGGGTCGTTACGTCTATTTTAGAGTAGAACCGTGAGGCACATTCTTCTCAATTGTTTACCTGCACAAACCGCACGGCAAATAAGCGGAAACTTTAAGCCTACAAACTTCGTTACGATTTCGAGGCATCATAACCTAACCTAACCCAACACAAGACGACCTCTCTTCACATTGTGAGTACCGCAGTAAAAACTACGTAATGCAAGTTGTGCGTTTCAAATACACATATCAAAAGAAATGTAGATTGGGAATATAGTATATTACGATGCGAGGTTGGGATGTGCTTTTTACAGAAGCGAAGAAATGTTTAAAAACCAAACGATAGCGAGGTTTTTAATTTCCGAGATTCTGTAAAACACCACAAATGTGCGATGTACATTATTTTTTGTGCGATGGTGTCTTCAAAATAATATTAAAATAATAGCATTTATTGTTGGAAATATTTGCGTTCATTATAAACAACTGACTAACGTTAACAGTGTGGATAATGTTTATTAGATGAGATTACAGCAGGCCGTGACAGCGGTCTGTCATAAAATGGCGGCAAATACGTATTTACTGTTTTATATTGTTTCAATAAATTTCAGTTCATTTAAAATGCAGTGATTTGTTTCGTATAATTCATATTAACACTATCTTTTGGATATGTTTTTGTTTATACATTGTACGTAGTATACACAAAAGGAAGTGGTTTTACTTCCCGCACGTGGTTTGTAATATGTATAGTTATTTAGATCGGCAACGACGAAATGTATGAAGTTGAACTTTAAATCGTGGTCGCCATTGCTCTAAGCACGACAAAACGCACTATCGCGCAAAAAATAATTTTGTGTAGTATGTGACTTCAGAGTCTCACATACCTCGTGGGCTTGTATGCTTCAAGGTTTACTAAGTTCCGCATAGAGATTCACAGTTGCAACTTATATTATGTTTCCCGGATTTTCCCCTATTTTAGCCTTAAAGTTTACTAAAATAATGGCCTTTTGTGGAAAATCCCCAATACCAAGCAAAATTTGTTTCAATAACAAAATTTTAGAGAGAGTTAATTAGTTTACTTATTTGGGATATAAACTCTCCTTTGTTGAAAATTTGGATTTATCGGAGAAAATTGTAAAATTCAACAAATCAATGGGAATCATTAACAGAGTTTTAAAACCTTCATTAGTGCAAAAATCAACTCGTACTCGTCTTTATCAAATAATGGCTCGACCAGTCCTATGTTATGGGAGTGAAGCGTGGACTATAAGGACGAGAGATGAAAGCAGACTAACAGCTTGTGAGATGAGATTTATGCGCCGAGCAGCTGGTTACGCCAAATGGGATCGAAAGAAAAATGTAGAAATCCTTCAAGAACTTAATGTGTCAGCAATACTGGACTACATCTCCAGATATCAGCTTAACTGGAAGGAACATGTCTCAAGAATGGCTAGATCCAGGATCCCCAAGGCAATAATGAACTACTGTCCAAATGGGAAACGGTCACTTGGTCGACCTATGAAAAGATGGCACAAAAACCGCTTTCTCAGGCCGTAACAGTACTAATACCTGGCAGGATGATGATGATGATGATGATGAAGTTTACTAACATTTGTTTTCCAGTTGAGAAAATTCCCCTCCAAAAAAAAAAAAAACCCTCAGTCAGGAAACGTTTTCCTACCAGAGATCGAACTTGAATTAATTTCTTTTTTCAGAAATGAATTGCTGTCCTGTGACATTGGTTCTGTTATTGCTGGTCATAGGAAACGTCATAGCAGCAGAAAAAAAGCCACATATTATTTATATATTATGTGACGATGTGGTAAGTGTATTTGCTTATTATTATATCTTTATAAAGTCACAAATCTTAGACATTTGGGACATTCTATGTGACGCATCAGTTTATAAGTCTTGAAACTGACCGCTAATGACAAACTATAGGACTATTGATTCCTATTCATAGCCTAGTTATCGAATAACATCATTTAAAGTCCCTGATGACGCCCAGTCTGCCAACATATTTATCCGCGTTTCTTCAACAGCCAATTACGTATATGTTTATTCAGGTTAGGTTTGGTGTGTGTGTGTGCGTATATATATGTGTGTGTGTGTGTATATATATATGTGTGTGTGTGTGTGTGTGTGTGTGTATGTATGTATGTGTGTGTGTGTGTATGTACCTCATACGCCCCACATGGGGACATGAGTACTCCCTAGAGGGAGTTTCTTAATCAAGGTAATTTAATTACGCTTATTTACTTACAGATGTCAACAAGTGACATGTGGTTAGCATATCCCTCAATGAGACAACTAGTGGGCAACTAAGGTATTACTTGGATGGATGAAGGTCGGTTGAATTTTTGCACAAACTACAGGACTATTGATTCCTATTCATACTTACCGAAAAACATAACTTAAAATAAGTGATAGCGCCGTGTCTGCCAACATGTTTATCCATGTTTCTTCAACAGTCAATTACCGATATGTTTATTCTGGTTAGGTTTGGTGTGCGTTTATGTATACCCCATATGTCCCACATGGGGACATCCGTGCTCCCTAGTGGGAGTTTCTTAACCAAGGTAAATTAGTTACGCTTATTTACCTATATATGTCACCGAGTGACATGTGGTTAGCACATTGCCTCAATGAGACATCTAGTAAACAACTAAGGTATTACTTAGATGGATGAAAGTCGGTTAAATTTTGCACAGAGGCATTTTTATTCAGGCTTGCGGTTCTTTTACGAGCCTCAAAGCCTTCAGGCTCGGGACCCACG
This sequence comes from Diploptera punctata, assembly GCA_030220185.1. Classification (NCBI taxonomy): domain Eukaryota; kingdom Metazoa; phylum Arthropoda; class Insecta; order Blattodea; family Blaberidae; genus Diploptera; species Diploptera punctata. Next base: position 1,677,712 of record JASPKZ010010261.1, on the reverse strand, counting down.
ACTTAAAGTCCCTCCCGCAGGACTTGTCCCTTGGATTTTTTCCATCCTAAAAATTAATCGATCCCGGCCGGGTTTGAATCAGCGACCCTCGGGTCTAGAGGCAAGGGACATAACCACCAGACCATCGCGGCCGATGTTAGGTTTGGTAGGTTTAGATTAAGTAAGTTATATTAGGTAGATATACTCTGCAAACCTTCATAGTTCAGTTTACGTGTTTTTCATAAGTTGGCTCTTCTGTTCAATCAATGACTAGCAGATACATACGTTTACATACTGTAAATATGGCGAATTTTGACTTATTTCTAACTCAATTTTGATTCTTTTTCAGGATTTTTCAATTTAATATATATATATATATATATATATATATATATATATATATATATACAATCGGTTATTTAATAACATGTCCCCGCTCCTTAGCCGCACGGTTTAGGGCATCCTGCTTGCTGCAGAACTACAAGGCTTGTTAACTCAATAAAACTAAGTATATGGCCAAGCGTAATATTACATTATTTAATGGGAATATACACGTAACAAATAACGAGGGACATGTTGAAGAAATGGCAGAATTCAAATATCTAGGAAACAATAATTACAAACAGGAATCAGGTGCAGGAAGAAACATTGGCTCAACTCTGGATAAGCATGCTATTATACACCATAGAGTCTCGTGTCATCCAAACTCCTCTAGGAAAGTGTTAAACTGCTCCGTATAACTTTTATTCTCCCACTTATACTATATTGTTGTAAAACATAGTGTTTCAATACAAGAGAGAAACAAAAAGGTTACGAGTATTTGGCAATAAAATGCTTAGGAAAATGTTTGGACCAAAGAGAGACAAACATAAAGGTGAATGGAGAAAACTCCTTAACAGTAAGCTACATGATGTTCATGGGAAAACAAATATAATAAGAACAGTTAAGTCTCATAGATTCTGATGGGCTTGAATTCTTCACAAATAGGAATGAAAGGGACGGATGGAACATTTTTGTAGTAAGAATGGAGAGAAGGGCCCAAGAATGAGGTGGGTGATTAATATTAAGCATGATATAAGTTATATAAAATATACAGGAAATGGCTGGGAAACATTAGTTCAGGATAAAAATGTATGGAGAGAGCTGCCATGAATTTTCGAGACCAGAAGTGCAGTCAATTAGTTATTAACCCTTAAATTGGCAAAAGGACTGACTGACTGTTTTGTGGCAATGACTAGCATTGCCCAGTGTGCCGCTTTTTGGGAACCAGTTGAGGTCCCTTGGCGGCCAAACACCATTGTGTTTATTCAGTAGGGGTTTTGTTCCTTAGCCTTGCTGTCTCGCTGCTTATGTGTTCATTACCGTAGCAGGTATGGATGATATGAAACATGAGTTCACTAGATTTGTCAGGAACACAAACCTTTCCATAGGTGTCGACAGACCACTCAGCAGAGGCTGAATGTCATGGAAAAGTTGTTGTCCCTGATCCGTCATTGGTATAGCAGCCACAGACCCTGGCTGACATGGGACAGTGCCTGTAGTAGGTTTAACTGTGATGCCAGAATTTACCATTGGCAAAAGGATAATTTCTCGTACCAGTTATCTAAATTTGGCGGACCGCACTGAAAACGAAATCCTGTATAACTGTTACTATTAGGAATATTGTGTAATTCCACACACATTTCAGTAAATTATTATTGTTAGCTTTCTCCTGTTTTATTAAAACTATTAGATAAATTGAAACAATAGATGCATTCTATAGGGCATATTGCGAATTTAAAGGTTAAATATGCAAAAGTACGTACATTAGTTATCGACATTTAAATGCATCTCTTGAAGATAAAATAGAACATTGTTCTGTATAGAAGTTACAACACCGATCTTACTGCACCAAGAGTCTCTCTAGTTCCAAATAACAATCGAATATTATTGGCGAAACGGTGGTGAACCAAAATTAAATACTATGAAAGAGACGTTTCGTTTTCAAGGTACAATTTAGTAAAACATCTACAAATAAATATCATCATCATCATCATAGTACATTCACGAATTTAGGTCATTTGTTGACCTGTTTCGGCCTCAAGAGAAACACCATCCAGAAGTCTTTTGAGTGGACGTCCTGGTCTTCTTCTTCCTGCAGGTTGATATCTTAACATTAGTTTGGGTATTCTGTGATCTTCCATTCGATGAACATGTTGCATCCATCTTGACTTATAATCATAAATTTTGTTTTCTAAAGATTCCATGTGTAATTCTTCTAAGATGTCTTCATTTTTTTTGTGATCTAGTAGTGTGTATCCTGCAGTCCTCCGAAGATATCTCATTTCAGCAGATCTAAGTCTCTGTATATCCTTTTGTTTCAACGTCCATACTTCGCTACCATACAAAAGAGTTGGAAGAGCCAGTGTTTTATACACTTTCAGTCTTGAATGCTTTTGGACTAACTGTGGCTTGAAGATAGAATTTATTAACCCTAAAATTCTTAAAAATTTAGATATTTTTGCATTTACATCCTTTTCTTCTTCATATGAGATATTGCATCCTAGATATGTAAAATTATTCACCTGCTCCAAAATGTTATTGTCCAGTACAATTTTACTTCTGACAGGATCTACACCTTGAAATGCCGTAAATGCCACAAATAAATATAATTATTGTAACTCCAATATCGACCACTGTGTTCTAAGGGTCAAGTTCCTTGCTACTGGTCCCGTGAGCCATGGATTCAAACCCAGCTGGGGTCGATTGAGTTTTCAGGATTGAAAAATCCACGGATAAGTCCTCCGGAAATAACGTTAAATCGTAGATTCCGAATCTGAAGATATCTCTCTACAATGACGTAGCCCAATGTTAAGCCATAGCATCTCCTTTGTTAGGAGTTATGAGACCAAGTTAATTTAGTTACCATATTTGTCCACAGATGCCATGAATGGTATGTGGTCAACCTACCAACTCAATGAAACATCTAGCAGATCTAGCAGGCATACGGGCTCGTAAAACAATCTGAAGCCCACACACGTAATGCCTTAGTTGCAACTTATTGCAAATAGATGTCTCTTTGAGGCGATGAGCTAATTACTTTGTCACTCGCTGACATCTATGGGAAAATGAACATAAATTAATTATATTATTTTTAGTCTGATCATCTCACCTCAATATTAATGTTTATTTGTACTTGAACATGTTTCAAAACAATTCTGTTTTATCGTCAGATTGTCCAGACTGGTTTTATTTATGTTGCACAACCTGGATGTCGATGTCAGCTCCATCCTGTGGTTGGCCGAAGAACCTCCAAACAAGGTCACGCTCCATCGGTATATCAAAATTCATAACTCGGTTTCTGTTCTTCTGAATATAATTTTTTCCCCAAATAGTCACTCTTTTGTATTTTCTAACTGTTTTAATAATTTAGTGTCTGAATTTATATTATGTTTTTCAGACCAAACATGAGCAGCAACTACAGATTTTTCTGTTTCCCCATTTTTAATATTTCTTATGTGTTCTTTGGTTCTAATTTTTAGGTTTCTTTTTGTTTTTCCTATATATATCTTTTCAGAACCCATGCATTCAATTTGATATATTCCAGACTTTTTTATTTTTATCAGTTTTTTTTATTTTTGTTGGTTTTTATTAGTTTATTTAAACTGTAGTTATTTTTCGGTGCTAAATTAATATTAAACTTTTTAAATATCTTTTGGAATTTATTATGTACCCAAGGGTGTTATGTGAATTTCCTATATTTTTTCATAGGTGGTTCTTCTTTTTCAAGAGTACTTCTGTTTATCATTTTTTGTTTTTTATACTTTTCTATCCTTTTATGTACCATTTTTTCATAAAAATGATCAGACTAAAAATAATATAATTAAAATAACCTCAAAACATCACTTCCTAAAATTAAATATTAATAACTAGATTAACTTGGTTAAATAGCTCCTTGTCCCAAGTTGCATGTATACAGTCAGACAGGAAGGTAGACAGACATAAGGCAGACTGACCGATAGACAGACAGACAATGTAACTCTAAACAAAATAAGAAAAAAAACTGACTTTTATAATTATCTATTGGATTTTTAGGCATAACATTTTGTACTACAGGATATTGACTTTGACATGATTCTTTATAGGGTTGGAATGATGTTAGCTACCATGGGAATGACCAAATTCCTACACCCAACATCGATGCCTTGGCGTATTCAGGAGTAATTCTGCACAAACACTATGTACAGCCTATATGTACTCCTTCCAGAGCAGCGTTAATGACTGGAAAATATCCGTCAAATATAGGTATTTATTTTTTATTCTGTCTTTATATTGGACTCTACAGCTATTTTCACCTACCTAACTAATCCTCCACAGCTTTCTGTTTAGGTCTCAATCGACTCCAGCCCATTTAATTTTTATTTTTCTATTTTCTTAAGTTTTTCTTCGTCTTATTTTTTTTGTCCCAAGATTGCAATTGGTGAATTGATTTAGGCCATCTGTCATCTGCTATTCTCTCAAGAGACTCTTGCTTTGAATTCTTCTTAGCGTGGATAATTCTACATCCATTTTATTCTTAATTTATGAATGTTTTCTATGGTCCAGTCTGGAAATTTTAGCACTTCGTCTCAAATAAACCACTTCTTTACTAACATTATTTTCTCAATCGTATCCATGTTTCCAAATATTTGTATCCCGCCATATTTTAGTGTCTATAATTCGAAGATATGAGAATGATTTCTTTAATTCCTATAATATATTACAATGTTAAAGCAATTCTTCCTTTAATTTTTTTAACCCCTTATGTTTAATTTTTTTAACCCCTTATGTTTTACATTAAGTTATTGGTTTATTCAGGCTATAATTTTTATTATTATTCTTACTTTTATACTAACATATCCCTATTATTATTGTTGAGGGGGATTAGGGTAGGCCTATACTTTTTGATGTAACTACATTTCTTTTGGTCTTATTTTTATTGAGACTATTAATTTGTGTTTTTATTAACCCTCGCTAGAGAGTCAGTTATATAGAGGGTGTAAAAAAATCCATATACAAACTTTGAGAGTTTATAGAGGGTTTAAAACAAAACTCTTTCGTTATGTGACAAAAATTTGACAGGTTCTCCGTTTCCCCGCTAGGGGTTCTTGAAGTGTTTGACGCTTGACTTCACTTAAGCCACCGTCCAGTGTAGTTTTAACTGTTTCGTATGCAGCACGGTGTTGTTTTGACTGCTTCGTATGCAACACATTGACACTGGTTGACATTGGGAGGATAAGTTTTCCTTACTGCCAGTAGTGTCCATGTCCCTGGATAAACATTTACAGTAATTCTTTTTTACACGTTATGTTCACATTACAAAGTTTCTGTACGGTAGTGGTGTCTACAGGTTCTTCATAGCAGATTACACAATCTTCTTGTAATCTTGTAAGCTAATGTTTCCCTTAATACAGATTTAGGGGCTCCCTCCCTACAGGGAAGAATTTGAACCATACTAATTTAGTTACACTTATATTCCTATAGATCCATTTGAGTACTCAGTGGTCAGCGTTCCGCCTCATACTGACATCTAGGAAACCAAGGTAGTACTAGAACGGGAAAATTCGGTAAATTTTGCTTAGAGGCCTTTTCATTCAGGCTTAAGGATATTTTACGAGTCTAAAAATCTTCAGATTCGGGACCCACGGCTTAAAGTCCCTCCCGGAGGACGTTGCTCCTTGGATTTTCCATCCTAAAAAAATCCATCGGCCCCGGCCGGGTTTGAACCCGCGACCATCGGGACTAGAGGCAAGGAGCATAATACAGGAATGTTATTCACGGACCATATGATCGGGCCGTAGCTTCTGCCTAACCGACTCGATAGGGGAAATTACCTTATCTTTCTTCGTGACATACTACCCGAACACGTCCCGCTACCAGTCAGACAACGAATATTGTTCCACCATGAAGGGGCCCCACCACACTTTGCACTTGATGTCAGACAATATCTAAACAATATTTTCTCCAGTTGTTGGATTTGGAGGGGTGGACCAGCACAGTGGCCACCATGTTCTTCCGATCTCACTCCTATGGAATTATTTTTGTGGGGGGAGATGAAGTGTTTGGTGAACTAGACACCAATATACACTCCAGAATAGGTGGTTGCCCGTGCGGCTGAAGCTATAGCATTTATTTGTGAGCCACTTCGTTGTTTTGAACGTGCGAGACAATCATTTGCATGGAGATACCAGCTGTGCTAAACGGATGACATTTTCAGCAACATCTGTAAAACATTCGTCACACGGCAGATTGGATACAGTCGAATCATCCAGCATCAAACCTTTCAAGGGCCCGGGCCCGTTGCGAGAAAACGGAGAACCTGTCAACTTTTTCGCATAACAAAATAGTTTTGTTTTACCTCCTCTACAAACTCTCAAAGTTTTTATACGGAATTATTTTACACTCTGTACATTAAAATAATTTTAGTCAGTTTAATTCGATTTTTTATTTTCTAGTTTCCAAAACGTTTTTGTTTTTATTTATTTATTTTATTTCGTGAGCATGCCTACATGTGCCTAACTTTATACAATTCTAGTTTGATTATTCCATTATAAATATGAATGAAACAAAAATTATGATAAAAGTTCATAATTTACGAAATATAACTCAGCGGCAATGGGGACCCTTGATGTTCCAGTATACGCAAATTAACCAGTCACACCAGTGCTCTCTATAATACAGGTAATCAACATGATAAAATGTTATAATAAAAACGCTACATTAGTGAAATAAATATTAAAAACGATAAATGCCAGTTTGTTCCACAACATTAAAAAAGTAATTTATAAAATTAAATTCTTGACAAGCTTAATTTCCTCAGGTAATTCATTATACTTATAATTTATATTTAACTCTTTATTCTGCATATTGAGTGGATATATTTTTTTTATTATTGCATAACGTTTCCTTGTATAATAACTATGGAATTATTTATGAGTATTACTTCCGTATTATTAAAGTTGAGGTTATGTATAACTTTATTTTTTAACTAGTTTTAAATCTATAGATCTTCTTATACGCAATATTAAGTTTTGATTCTCTTCCTCCATTCATCTCTATCCTTCCAGTCACCATTCTGCAGTCCCCTGTCCATCATATTTATAATTCCCTATAAATCAATATTTTTTTCTTGTAGTTTTCCATAATAAGAATCATATATATAATTTGTAAATGTATTTAAGAAAATTAAAAACTTATTTTAGAAGAACATGATAGTAGCGTGTTCATAATGCTTGCATTCGATTCATTTTCAATATCCGCCGTTATGACCATATTTCCGAACACTTTAATAACCTCTCTTGGCTCCGTCTTACTGACAGACGTAAATTGCACTCTCTTTCGCTACTTTTCAAGCTTCTGAATTCCTACATTCCTACTTACCTGGCGTCCAGATTTGAGAAGTTATCTTCTTACCACAATATTGACACTAGATCACAAGATAGCAGTCTGCTAACAATTCCTCTTCATAGCACTTCCTCCTATTCTACTTCCTTCACAGTAGCCTCCGCCCGCTCCTGGAATCTCCTTCCTCAAGATATCAGGGGTTGCCGCACACTTGGTACCTTTAAGTCACGCTTATACAGTTACCTGTTGTCTAATAATTAATTTTTCTCTATTTATTTAATTTTATACTATGTCATTAATCTTTTCCTGTTTTTTTATATATATATATTGTACATATTATATATTTAATTCGTTAAATTTAGAGTAAATCAAAATACATTATAAATATTAATTGTATTGTATTCATAACTTGTAATCGTTTATATATATATATATATATATATATATATATATTGTAATTTAGATTTAAGACTTTTCTTTTGTATTTTTTTTTAAACCTGGTTGAGTGGTAGACAAGGCCTTAAGGCCTTAACTCTGCCAGGTAAAATAAAGCTATTATTATTATTATTATTATTATATATTTTAAGAACGGTAAAATATCGATATTAAATATCTTATTTTAATATTTGGATCGCTTTAACGGTAAAACATATTACTAATATAAATATTTTTGCACTTTGCTTTATCTAAATTGCAAAGTACATAAAATGTGCAATAACATTATACTTACTTACTCACTGGTACTATCGAACCCGTAGGTTCATGGCCGCGCAGACATAAGCTCTCCATACATCCCTATCCTGAGCTAATCATTTCCAATCATTCCCTGTATAATCTACTTCCCTCAAATCATAGTTAATGTTGTTCTCCCACCTCATTTTTGGTCTACCAACTGGGCGTTTCCCTCTGGCTTTCCTAAAAGAAGTTTCCATGCATGTCTTTCATTCCCCATACGTGCAACATGTCCTGCCCATCGCAGTCTACGAGACTTAACTGTTCTTATTGTATCTGGCTTCCTATAAAGACTGTGTAGTTCATTGTTATGTAGTCTTCTCCATTCACCTGTCTGTTCATCTCTCTTTGGTCCAAAAATTTTCCTAAGAACTTTCCTCCCTTAAAGTAAGAGTCCATGTTTCGCACCCATATAATATAACTGGTAGAATAATAGTTTTATATATTTTCAGCTTAACGTTTTTTGAAAGTAGTTGGGACATCAAAAGTCTCTGCAATGCATAATAGCATGCATTTCCAGAATTGAGCCTATGTTTAATTTCTTTGTGCATCTCATTCCTATTTGTGATTATTGTTCCTAGGTATTTGAATTCAGCCACTTCCTCAAAATTTACCTCATTTGTCATTAGCTGTCCATTTCCATTATATACTGAATTTCTACGTGTGACCATATATTTAGTTTTACTGATATTTACTTCCAGTCCTAATTTCTTAGTGTTACTCAATAGTCTGAGCGTGTTGGCCTTTAGTATCTCCTCGCTATCGGCCAGTAGTACTACATCACCAGCATAAACTAACAGCTTATTAATACCATTCAGTTGTAAGCCTTCCTCATTCTCTAAAGATTTAATGGCATGCTCTAGTACAAAATTAAATAGTAGAGGAGATAGTGCATCTCCTTGCTTCAACCCATTCTGGATTTCAAAAGTGTCTGAAAACTGTTTGCCTACACGCACCCTACTCTTTAAGGCATTTAGACACATTCGTATAAGTCTAACTAACTTTTTAGGAATTCCGAACTCCAGCAGGATACTATATAACTTCTCCCTCTTAATTGAATCATATGCTTTTTTGAACTCTACACATAGTTGTTGTACAGTACCATTATATTCCCATTTCTTTTCTAAAATCTGTCTTATACTAAAAATCTGATCTGTTGTAGACCTGTTTCTTCTAAATGCACATTGATGATCTCCTAGAATATCATCAATGCTTACTAATATATTTGTTAGAATTTTGTACGAAGTTGAAAGTAATGAGATCCCTGTAGTTGTTGCAATCAGTTTTATCTCCTTTCTTGTAAATTTGTACGATAATTGATTCCTTCCATTCATCTGGAAGAGCTTCTTTTTCCCAAATCATACTAAGCAACCAGCGTATCTTGTCCATCAATTTTTCTCCCCCTGATTTTATCAGTTCTGCTGGGATCTCATCTGAACCTGATGCTTTATACATATTCAATTTTTCAATTGCCATTTCAACCTCTAATGCACTTGGCTCTGCGACTAACATTTCTGCTGTCTGTAACTTATCCTCCTCAATGTCCTGTTCTGTATGTACATTTAATAGCTGACTAAAGTAACTTTTTCATCTATTTAATATACTCCTAGAATCTGCAATCATATCACCATTTTCATTCCGAATTATGTTTGTTCTAGCCTGAAACCCTTTCTTCTCTATATTAATTCCCTGATATAATTCTCTAATGTTCCTATTTTTTGCATTCATTTCAAGATCATTAATCTTCTGTCTCAAATATTCCCTCTTTTTACTCTTTAGTAACTTAGTGGTTTCGTCTAACTCTACCCAATTGCTCTAAATTTACCTCATTTGGCTCGTGTAACCATTTCATTTTTGCTAGCTTTCTTTTCTTTACAATGTCGGCACATTCCTCATCAAACCATTTCTTGTTTTGCCTCTTTTTTAAACAACCAATGCTTTCTGATGCTGACAATTTAATAGTATCTCTTATAGCCTCCCATTCTTTATTTATATCAGTTTCTTCTTCGTTTGCCACATTGTCATCGGAAGATTCCAGTACTTCAAATCTATTAGCAATTTTGATTTGGTAACATTATATTAGTTTTTTTTAATAACCAATCAATTTCCCCATTAAATATTGTCATATTAACATAATTGCTCTCTTGTTAAACATTTCTTTACGGTTTCTCGTATAAATTTGTATTGGTCCTTCTATCGAAATGTTGATGTACCAAGCGGTTTTTTATTATAACTAGTGGTCGCCCAGTGGTCATAATTCGACTATAATTCATTAAATTTTGAAGTTTGTCACAAATATATCATTATGCAATAATTTTCAATTTATTTTAATAATACAAACGATAAAAAAATATGAGGTATAGCTTGGCTAAGCCATATTCGAAAAACAATTACTCGTCATTTTAAACAAAAATCAAGAAAATCTATTGAAAGTTGTGATAATATAAGATGGCTGTATTTACGCATCGGTCAACATGACCGCTGGCTCCTGCAGCATATTTTTCTATTCTTTTTCCTTTTTTCTGACAGTGAGAGCTAAAATTTAGTATTGGATCTAACAATATTGATTTATTTTTATTTTAACTACATATCCAGCAATGGTAATTCATTAAACGGCTCTGATGTAAAATACCCTGCCTAACGCTGGTTTTAGTTTAGTCCGGAGTCCGGTATAATTTAAAATTGTATCGTTGCCCCATTCATTACATTAACATTGAGCGTGACATACGCATTGCTCACCGCCAACAGTCTACAGTTGTCAGCCAGAAAATGTGCATTCGTAGTTGAATTAATCACTATATAGTTATACTGTATTTATTTCCAAGTTTACAACGAGAATGTGAATTTTCCTATACTCAAAATTATAGAGCAATTGTTTTCTTTTCAGTATTATCTATTTTTTCAGTCACATTACCCAAGCACCTTCCTGTTTGTTTTTTAATAATTGGTATTTTGACGCCATTTTAAAACGGCATGTTGGGAATATTCTAATCAGACAATTCAGAACTATCGGCAATATTCTAAAAAAATTAAATAATTAGGTTGGATATATTTTTAAGGGCGTAAAATCTTGAGTACTATTTCTTTTTGGAGGTAGGTAAAGCTGTGTGTTTTGTATCGTAGATTTACGGCTCATAAAATAATCTTCAGCCTGCAATAAGAGTCCTCGTAAGATTTTTAAACATTTCATGTCATTATTTGAAGTTTGACGTTAATAACCTGTTTTATCGCCGTTAAAAATACTATATCATTCATCATTATCCAACGTTACAATTTAGTCTATGTGTGCGCCGTTTCAGAACGTAGCCTCATCTACGAAAATATATTCAGCTAAACTTCCTCTTCCTGCATATGTTCTCAATTACTTACTACTATTGAAAACTGAAGACAGAACGAAGTTTTTCTTCTCAAAAGACCATGAAAGTGTCGCGTAGAGAGAATGAACCACCTTCACCGCTACTGCTACCTTCCGGGATCGTTGGGTTATGACTATGCTGTACTTAGTAACGTGTTCCTGATATCTAAAGAAGTTATTACTGAGAAAACAGCCTGCCTCGGGCCCATAGAAGGCGGCTAACAATTCATCTTTCTTTTCCAGTTGAACGTGCATATAAATATAAATACTGATTATAAATTGCATAGGATGAAATAACTTCGTTACAGGATAGAGAACAATGATTACTCTTAAATAACCACAAGGGGCGTAACATAAAAGTTAAGCTTTTAATGAAAAAAACAAGTGTTGATTGTAAAAACAAAGTAATAAATGAATAACAAAAGATTGATCTTCGATCAATCGATCAGACATAGATAATAACAAAGTAAAAGCTGAATAAATAACATACCATACAAACTGTCACACTCATACATGTCCAAACTCCATTGGAATTCCTTTTTCCATGCTTGATTGGACTAACTCAAATCCGACCATTCCTCGGTCACAATCCACTTGTTTATCTTATAAATCACCATGTTAACTTCGCCGATGCATGGTGCACTTAAGTTGGATTCGGATACTGAATCCACTTCTATACAACATAACGCCACTTGCTAGGCCGATCGAAAGATAAGGTTCATTGAGATTACCAAGCATATAAAGGGTTCGCGAGTAGAGGGGATGTGCGCTATAAAGATGCGCGGGGGAAAGGGTAAAAGGGAAGGGGTAGCCACACGGAACAAGGGACATTGGCAGGCTTCATAAATGTTCTGGAGGAGCACAAAGATGAATAACTGAACCGCAAAAAGGTACTTTCGGTTCAAAAGCAACAAAATCTACCTATATATTAAAACGTGAAGAAAAAACTTTATATCCCTTTTTTAAGCAGATTGTGCACACGGAGGAGCCTGGTATTAGGCATAATTAAAGTTCATATGGAGAAGGAGTGCAGAAAAATAAAATTTATGTATAATAGGCCCTATGTGTTACAAATAAATTAAATTAAACAAAATAAAATAAATTATCTCTTAGGAATTTATGTGTATTACTCTTCATTTGTCCACCGCTGTGGTGTCGAGGTAGGTGCTGCCTTGTCACGCAGCGGGCCCGGGTTCGATCCCCGGTCGGGGCAGTTTTTCTGGGTGATATTTTATCGGGGTTTTTCCTCACCTGTAAGACAAATGTCAGGAAAACTTTAAGGCCCAAACGGTCCCCGAAATCATATGGCCATCATCATCATCCTTCACCGGTGTGGAAAACAACGGGAAGCTACCACACCTATAATTCCCTAGTAAAACTGCAAAGCATAGCATGAAAATGCTATGATTAAAGTGAAAGACCTGCCCTCGGGCAGAATTACTATGTATAGACTCTTCATTTGTGTACTCATTCGTTTTCGTTCATACTTAAAAAGTGCATTGTTTCAAAAAGAAAAATGTGCAGCAGCAATGTGAATTGACTTCTTCTTCTTCTTCTTCTTCCTTCCAAGTATTAGGCCAAGGCCTGTTACGATCCTATAGAAAATTTTCCCGTATGGGAAATTCTCGTATAAGACTTGAAAGCATAATAATAGTCCCTTCGATTAGTTGCTGGCCAAAGGAAGGCAAGACCAGTGATGGGGCTACCATCTTATAGCCTCTGGTCAGGCTTTTCTGGAGAAGGAAAGAAAATAAAGGAAAGAAGAAATGGAAAAAAGGAAGGACTCCCTAGCCCTTGGATGCCCTAATAGCATTGGGGTCGAAAAAACAAGAGTTAACCAAGAGAGGTTAGATAGTAAAGTTAAAAGAGTGCAAAACACAAGTAAGTGGAAGAAATGTTTTGCTCAGCTTGGGCACCTTGTGGTCGCCATCCACATATCCCCTAGATGAGGACCCCTGAGGGCATTGACTTATTCTCTCGTATTTATTATTAGTGGTTTTAAAAAAGTGAGTTCATTTTATTAATTAAATTTAATTTAAACCCTGTCTAACCTTGATTTCAGTAATTTCATTATATGTCTTTTTTTATATTTAGATATTCGCACCTACTTCCATCATGGCTCGACTTTGTACTATCAGTAAGGAATTATAGATGTGGTAGCTTCCCGTTGCTTTCCACACCGGTGAAGAATGATGATGATGTTAATGATGATGATGATGGCCGGATGATTTTCGGGAACCGTTCGGCCCTACGCTTCCTGACATTCGTCTTACAGGTGAGGAAAAACCCCAAAAGAAACCTCACCAAGGAGTCTGTCCCGACTAGGAATCGAACCACGGCCCGCTGCGTGACAAGGCAACATGCTACCTCCAGAGCACAGCAGTGGACAAGTACATATAAAAGAAGAATAATAATATCTAGAACTTGGTTATATATTACATTGTATAACGAAGTATCCAGTAAGCTAAATTTGAAATTAATTTATAAATTTGTGTACACAGGAATTCAAGGTGTTCCTATTGGTGGTGCACAACCCAAAGCCTTGCCACTAGACATAAAGATCTTACCCCAATATCTGAAAGAATTAGGATACAGGACAAGTCTAGTGGGAAAGTGGCATCTTGGATTCTACAAGAAAGAATACACTCCGTTGGAGCGAGGTTTTGATTCCTTCTTTGGATATTATAATGGACTCATAGATTACTACAATCACATATATGATGATCCGGTAAGTTTGTGATTTTAAATCACCCTTATAAATAGTAAGTAAATAAATAACTCAATGGTTGATATCTAACACATTGATTCAACGCCACATTCACCAAGGTCGTCCACAAGTCCCCTGTCAGCGTCCAAATGAAACCAGTTTATATTTTTGACTATTTAACTCATGCCCCAAATGGGAGTAAATGACCAATCACGTTTCAATGAATTTTGTTTTACAACCAATCACAGTCGTGTTTCACCTCGATAATTAACGAATTTGTATTACCAAAATAAAGAAAGCTCCTCCTTTTAATATTCTGAACAGGTCAGAGCATTATTTTGCAGTGACTGACTAACAAATACGTCGAATATAGCAAATAATGAACACATTCCTTCGACCTACACATTTGATAACTGTGTACTCAATAATTGTGTTCTTAAGTACTGATTTTACCTAGTTGTTTCCAAAAAAAATGAATTAGTTGCAGTGATGATCAAATGAAACATAACCAAACATTTCTCATTTCTTTTCAAACGTCGCCGTTTGCATTAAATATATACATATTTTAAAATAACTATATTTAAATAATGATTTGTGAGTAAACAGCTTAATTTTATTCGCTAAATAGTCCTAACAAATGCCAATCTTGATTTCCAACTCATCTAGATAAATTTGAAATCACTCGTGGCATTACATATGACAACCAGTTCATTAAGATTCATCCGAATATTAACCTCCCATGGTGCAGAGACTTGGACATTCCGACGGAATGAGGAAAAGCGACTGGAAGCTTTTGAGATATGGATGTGAAGCGTATGAAATGGACAGACAAAATAAAAAATAAAGATGTGCTACACAGAGTGGGTGAAGGAAGAACAATGATGGAATTCATATAGAAGAGGGAAAGAAATTGGATTGGCCACCGGCTAAGAAGAAACTGCCTGCTGACGGATGCCCTAGAAGGAATGGTCAAAGGAAAGCAGGTTAGAGGCAGGAAAATACATGAGATGATAGAAAATATTAAAATAAATGGTTTGTATGCGGATACAAAAATGAAGGCTGAGTTAAGGAAAGAGTGCAGAATGCTGAGTTTGCAGTGAGAGACCTGTTCTTGGGCAAAACACTATGTATGTATGTATGTATCTTACATGACATTAAGAGATTCCCGGCTATGGTACATGATTGGTGTTTCTTCCGCATGTTTCTGCCTCGACTGCGGAGGGCATCTTCAATGGCGAGTATTTCTAAGCAGTGTTCTGGTCGGAGGCATTCACAGTCGACCCTCCGACCAGGGAACAATACCTAGAAGTACACGCCATTGAAGATGCCCTCCCACGGCTCGGACCAGTGCAGAGGGGAGCAACTGTGCTGGTTCCCAGCTAAGCCTACGGGCTCGTGGACAAACTGTGGGGTCACCAGGAGATGAGCACCTGGATGTACTAAAGTCTCACACTGTGGGGCTTGAGGATTCTCAACGGTTGCAAGATGCGTCCGTGGAGGTAGAACAAGGGAACGGTCGGTGGACCAACTGTGGGGTCGTCAGGAATGAGCGACCTGACGTGCTATGTAGCTCAGCAATTTCCTCGAAGTTGCGACAACACCTTCTCCCTGAGGTGTTGGTTTAAGGCCGAGAACTCTTGAACGTGGACGTGAATAGATAGGGAGGATAAGATACTGGCACTTGAGAGTATGGTCTTTGACCGAGGTATCCCAAGGGGTGGAGGCATGGGCCCAGACGAAGATGCCCTCCGCAGTCGAAGCAGAAAC
Source organism: Diploptera punctata (assembly GCA_030220185.1). NCBI lineage: Eukaryota > Metazoa > Arthropoda > Insecta > Blattodea > Blaberidae > Diploptera > Diploptera punctata. The sequence continues at coordinate 1,661,810 of JASPKZ010010261.1, read as the reverse complement.
GTCTGGAAGAAACACCAGTCATAGATCACGGCCATATAGCCTGGAATCTCTTAATATCATGGTTACCGGCCGTGAAAGCCTGCATTCAAATCCCATCGTATGTTTAGATTTCTATTTCTTCAAATTCCCAATAAAAATATTAAAGCTTACAAGGGAACCCACCTCGAAATTTCTCTCAGAGAAGCGTTGTGAAGTACGAAGGACGTATAAAAAAACATCTGCCGTTTTTAACTGCAAGGCACAGAAATTTAAGCTAGAATCCAGCAATGGCAATCCATTGTGTGAAGCAGCTGGATATCCTTGCTTGAGTGAAACGAGGTAGAGTGAGGCAGGGAGCAACATGGACGGCAGGTTGTGAGTGTTCAACCCACCAAGTCAGGATTTGTGTTACTTTCTTACAGTTTAAATGAGAGATTTGCCGCTGGGTTTCAGTGTCTTGTAGTTAAAATCGGCAGACACTTTTTCCAACACAGCCTTGATACATCGCAACGCTTCTGTGAGAAATTTCAAAGCATATTTCAGCATGCAATGGTTGAATGACCCGTTGTTAGTAACAGTACATCATGTAAAAATGATTCCTTTCAATTTCAGATCCCAACATTCACAGAAACATGCCGCGGTACAAAGAGAGGAATCAATTGGGTAAGTACAATGTAATAAATTACATGAATCAATTCAATTATCGCGTTACATTTTTCAGTAAATCAACCGTAGAAGTAAGTACAGTAAGAGAGAAAAGTAGGAAGTAATTTTGCTAAATAGGTCAACCCTTTGTTCATGCATATATCATGCTTGCAATTTGTGCATGACATCTCCATATTTTCTTCTATATCTTCTGTATTATTTATTAGATATCGTAAAAAGTAAAGTATTTAAAGGACCCGAACACAAAGCTCCCAACATGATCCAGAATACGTCCAAATAACTAAAACGTCCAAGCAAATAATATATCTTCAATTATATTTACCTTTTAGAAACTCAGTTATAAGGGAGAAAATGAAGGTTGAGGACATTATTTTAGATTATATTAAAACTCAGCAATTAAGATGGTACGGACATGTCCAGCGAATGGAAGAGGATCGGCTACCAAAATTTGTTTTGGAATGGAACCCGAAGGAAGACGAGGCAGAGGAAGACCTAAAACCTCCTGGAGTCAGGAAATATATTTATACATGAAGGAGAAACATCTACAACCAGGAGATTGGATGGACCGACAAAATTGGCTATTGGAAATCGGACAATGTTAAAAATATTAATCAACCGATGATCTATCTATCTATATTTACTTTTTAACAAAAAACGCGACGGTCTGCGGTGGACTAGTGGTTCCGTTCCTTGCCTCTGGTTCCGAAGGTCGCGGGTACATAATCGGCCGGGATCGACGGATATTTTAGGATGGAAAAATGCAAAGAGCAAGTCCTCTGACAGAGACTTTAAGTTGTGAGCCACTAGTCTAAAGATTTTCTGGCTCATGAAAGAACCTAAAGCCTGAATAAATATGCCTCCAAGCAAAATTTACCTACCTTCTTCATCCTAGTAATTCTTAAATTCCCTATTAGATGTCTCATTAGGTCGGTATGTTGACCGCATACCATTCATGACATCGGCAGGGAAATATGCATAACTAAATTAACTCTTAACAAAGGAGAGGCTATGACCCAACATTGGGCTTTTACGTCATTCTAAATTTATTTACTTTTTTAACACAAAGATAATGTATAAATCCACCAGTTTTGTTACGAACATATCTCCGGCCCATGTATAACAAAATGTTCATTTTCTTTGAGAGAAATGATATAGATACATTACTTTTTCTAGAATTTCAATGGTGAACACCTGTATGGATTGGATTTACATCGAAACGAAACACCAGTTTGGGACATGGCGGGAAAATACGCAACTGATATGTTCACAGATGAAGCTGTAAATCAGATTGAAAATCATGACACCAATACACCACTGTTCCTTTACTTGGCCCATCTCGCCTGTCATGCTGGCAACTGGGGACAGAATCTCCAGGCACCAAATGAGCTTGTTAATTCTAAATTCAATTACATCATAGATCCAAATCGAAGAGTGTATGCAGGTAAATATCTTACATACTTCATATTACTCAGTTCGAATAAATTGTACAAATTTTACAAACTTGTTTTAAAAAGTTCAAAATTAATAATAAGGACTATTTAACTCATGCCCCAAATGCGAGTCCATGACCAATCACGTTTCAATTATTTCTGTTTTACAACCAATCACAGTCGTGTTTCAACAAATATTTGTCAATATTAAATTAACCATATTAAAGAAATCTCCTCCTTTTTAATATTCTGAACAGGTCTGACTATTATTTTGCAGCGAAATACGGCTACCAGATTGTATATATAGTGCATGGATGTCAACACATAGCGCTTGCAGGAGTTAATATAAAAACATTTGTAGCAATTGATTACACCACCAAAAAAAAGAAACCACTGTTTGCACTTTCTTAAATGTATTTTTCCCCAGGCAATAATCCAGAAAAATATAATTGTCATATTTACATCATAGGACATCAGAAATTAATTAATATACAGTTTGATGTGTTTCATTTTTTTTCTCCACTAGAGAGCATTCTTACAATATTGCGTTGCTTTGGCAATCAATAGTATGATCTGGTTGCAGTGATAAACAAAAGAAGCTGATGAAGCGTACCAATTGTTTCTCATTTGTTTTCAAACATCGCCGTTTGCATTAAATATATAAATAATTTGAAATAACTATAGTTAAATAATGATTTGTGAGTAAACAGCTTAATTTTATTCGTTAAATAGTCCTAACAAATACCAATCTTGATTTCCAAATTATCTAGAGAATTTGGAAATCACTCGTGGCATTACTTATGATAAATTCAGTATTATAATTAAGTAATTAAAACATACAATACGTGTTATTAATTATATATTTCCTTATAAATATATTTTTAAATGTAGTTTCAGTTCCTGCAGACCAAACTTTCGGACCTGCTGGACAATGTACTGTTTATTGTGGCATTATCTTCTGGATCCCAGCATAATGAACCTCCACACACTTAGTACCCATTCGACAGCACAACTAACTTTTCACTATGACGAACATTGCATTAGACGCGCAGAATCTACTGCACGAGGAGCGCGTTCACCTGATCCAACGCCCCTAGGGTTTGTGTATGTCAAAAGTATACAGTATGAAACTCGAATTGTCACAGTATTTCGGTTGATTGCGTAAATCAACCACTACCAAACAAGAAAGTAAAATCCAAGCAGCCGAGATGAAAGTTTTAAGAAGAGTAAAAGGCTGCACTAGAATGAACCAGATAAGAAACGAGGATATCCGTGAAGAACTGCAGATCTACTCCATAAAAGAAAATATATTTAACAACAAGATACAGTGAAAAGAACATGTAGAAAGAATGGAAGAAAATAGATTACCAAATAAAATCTTCCATTATTTTCCAAGAGGAAGAAGAGATGTCGGACGTCCTCGGAAGAGTTGGTCTTAGATCCATTAGTGAAGACGGAACAGGCAACTCTTGCCTAAACCAGGAAGTGAAGAAGAAGAAGAAGCGTAAATCATTTATGAGTTTCACCACATCAAACAGAATCCTTCCCATTATCGGAAATGTTGGACGTTAGTTCCTGCGAAGTTATCAAACAAGTAACGAGGTACAGGACAGATCGCTTGAACACACATTCCAGAATATGCTTTTCGATAAAATGTATTTTGTGTTTAATTGTTTTATTCAATATCCAAACATAACAGGCGAGCACATAGACCAATGCGCAGAACTCATGAATAACTTGTTTAGGAAACAATGATCTCCTCTGGCATGACCTATCGATTCTAAAAGTTTGTCGGTGAGATATTGTGACACTTTGCATTTATTAGGCTACCCTTATTAGCGGCACCCGCGCTGTTGTTCCCTGGACAAAATTATTTAAGCAGGTTTTATATAAACTATATTTAATTTATATTTGAAGAGCAAAATTATACGCTCAGACCGGGACTTGAACTCGGGACCCTTGGCTCTCTAGACCAAGTGCTCTACCAACTGAGCTACCTGAGCAAGTACCGATCTAAACGCAAATCTTTCTCTATATACATTGTAATTCCCATCCACCAAATGCTGTGAAGCCATGCTTCTATCTTGCAAATGGCGGTTCCTTTATTAAGAAGACATATTTGGGAATTATACATTACAGCCAGTACGGCTTTTTCCAAGTTTTTATTATTGATTTCGTACATCTCAATGATGGATAAATCATATTTGAAGAGAAAAATTATACGCTCAGACCGGGACTTGAACCCGGGACCCTTGGTTCTCTAGACCAAGTGCTCTACCAACTGAGCTACCTGAGCAAGTACCGATCTAAACGCAAATCTTTCTCTATATACATTGTAATTCCCATCCACCAAATGCTGTGAAGCCATGCTTCTATCTTGCAAATGGCGGCTCCTTTATTAAGAAGACAATGTATATAGAGAAAGATTTGCGTTTAGATCGGTACTTGCTCAGGTAGCTCAGTTGGTAGAGCACTTGGTCTAGAGAACCAAGGTTCCCGGGTTCAAGTCCCGGTCTGAGCGTATAATTTTTCTCTTCAAATATGATTTATCCATCATTGAGATGTACGAAATCAATAATAAAAATATATTTAGTTTGATAAGAATTAACATTGTATTTTTGGAATAGACTTTGTAATTTGATTACTCGGCTTTACCAGGGAATCTACTTATCCCGATCTTCTTGACATCAGTGAGCTAAAAGACATAAATGGTTATTGTGACTTATCATAAGTAATGCCACGAGTGATTTCCAAATTATCGATAAATTCACGACTCACGAAGTGAGGAGAGAATTTATCTAGAGAATTTGGAAATCAAGAGTGGCATTTGTTAGGACTATTTAACGAATAAAATTAAGCTGTTTACTCACAAATCATTATTTAACTGTAGTTGTTTTATCTAATGTAAACGGCGATGTTTGAAAACAAATGAGAAACGATAGGTACGCTTCATCTGCTTCTTTTGTTTATCACTGCAACTAGATCATACTATTTCAGAATATTAAAAAGGAGGAGTTTTCTTTAATATGGTAATTATAACACTGATAAATATTTCGTGAAACACGACTCTGATTGGTTGTAAAACAGAAATCATTGAAACGTGATTGGTCATTGACTCCCATTTGGAGCATGAGTTAAATAGTCCATAAATAATAGACATATATTGTCGCGGACGTTTTTGTAGAATGTTTTGAGATATTCAATTCTGTATAAATTAAGTTGGTGTATTTGTTATAGTTTAGGCAGCGTAAGCAATTTAAGCGTCTAAAATGCGAATTTTTAATGCACCGATGTATTCTTGTTTCAGTTCCGATCCTATAGTACGTACGGTAACATGTTGTATACCTTAATCGTCCCAGAGAAAGTCTGTAAATTATGGTGAAACGCCCATTCAAATCTGTCAAATAGTTTTTGAGTACATGGGCCTAAAGAACAGACAGCCTCACACTCATTTTATATAAATATTTTAAATGTCATTAAAATGTATATATTGTGCTGAAATATTATTAAGATACTTTCTCATCAGATTCCATGAATGTTTATTCTTTATCAAACCAATAAATTACTATAAAATAAAGAAATATTTACATTTAAATTAATATTGTGAAGTAAACATTATGAGGTTATATCGTTAATAGTGAGACGAGAACATATTTTAATCGACTCACCTCATACATTTTCAAACTTCTTTGATACCGACGGTTTCAGACAAAATCATGTCCTTCTTCAGTCATGGCTTCCACTGATGAAATTACGTGATTGTTGATTTCTTTAGTGACATCACTTCTTGTGCTGCCATCTTCCGTTGGGATTATAAACTTTGTAATTAAATTTTTATCCACCGGAATATCGAAATTCATAGATCGATATTTATTCTTCTGAATGAATATAATTTCCCAAATTGTTAATTCCAACGGTTTATCCAATTGTTTCAAAAGTTTCGCTTCTTTTTCAATTTTATGATGTTCTAGTAAACTATGTGCAGCAATTGCTGATTTTTCAATTTCACAATTTTTAATATTTCTAAAATTTCTTTTAGTGCGTGTTTCCAAATTCCTTTTTGTTTTTCCTATGTATACTTTTCTACAATCATTACAATTAATTTGATAAATTCCAGATTTCTTACTGTCTGGGATTTTGATTTTTTTATTAGTATTTAGAATTTTTTCCAGACTAAATTTATTTATTGGTGCCAAAGTAATGTTGTATTTGTCAAATATTTTTTGAAATTTCCCATGTACTATTGGATGGTAAGTAATTTTCTTGAAATTCTTCTTTTCTTTACTAACAATTTGTAGGGTAGAGCATTCTTTAAGTTGTTTTATCTTTCTGAATTTCTTTAATTTGTTAGATGTAATACTCTTATTAAAACCATTTAATCTGGCTATATTTAGGATATTCTCATATTCTTTCTTAAATTTTTCTCCTTTTAGAGGGACCTTTATCAATCTATATAAGAGGCTATTAAATAATGCATGTTTATGTGTCAGAGGATTGAAGCCCGTTGATTTTATATAATTATCAGTATGTGTACCATTCCTATATACATCAAATTCAATTTTTTGAGTTTTTTTTCACAAGAAGTGATGTCACTAAAGAAATCAACAATCACGGAATTTCATCAGTGGAAGTCATGACTGAAGAAGGACATGATTTTGTTTGAAACCGTCGATATCAAAGAAGTTTGAAAATGTATGAGGTGAGTCGATTAAAATATGTTCTCTACTCACCATTAAAAATATTTACATGTTAGTTACAGTCCTTCCTTAAAGTAATGAAATACATTCATCTCCTATTTTGGTTTCAAACTGTATATTTAAAGGGGGCCTATTATCCTCATCCTTGTATATTTTTTTAATTGCCATAAAATTGTCTGATGCTGACAATAGTTTTGAAGCTGCATCTAAAAATAATATTTAAATTAAATTCATGTGCTTTTTTTTTCAGCCATGATGTCTAAACTGGACGAGTCAGTAGGAAGAGTTGTGGCTGCACTCAAAAAGAAAGACATGCTTCAGAACAGTATCATTGTATTTCTGAGTGACAACGGAGCTCCAACAATTCTTTCCAGCCAATGGCAAACTCCAGGTTCAAACTACCCTCTCCGCGGAGTAAGTTTTTTCATAACTAACATATCCTATATACATTGTAATTCCCATCCACCAAATGCTATGAAGCCATGCTTCTATCTTGCAAATGGCGGCTCCTTTATTAAGAAGACATATTTGGGAATTATACATTACAGCCAGTACGGCTTTTTCCAAGTTTTTATTATTGATTTCGTACATCTCAATGATGGATAAATCATATTTGAAGAGAACAATTATACGCTCAGACCGGGACATGAACCCGGGACCCTTGGTTCTCTAGACCAAGTGCTCTACCAACTGAGCTACCTGAGCAAGTACCGATCTAAACGCAAATCTTTCTCGATATACATTGTAATTCCCATCCACCAAATGCTATGAAGCCATGCTTCTATCTTGAAAATGGCGGCTCCTTTATTAAGAAGACATATTTGGGAATTATACATTACAGCCAGTACGGCTTTTTCCAAGTTTTTATTATTGATTTCGTACATCTCAATGATGGATAAATCATATTTGAAGAGAAAAATTATACGCTCAGACCGGGACATGAACCCGGGACCCTTGGTTCTCTAGACCAAGTGCTCTACCAACTGAGCTACCTGAGCAAGTACCGATCTAAACGCAAATCTTTCTCGATATACATTGTAATTCCCATCCACCAAATGCTATGAAGCCATGCTTCTATCTTGCAAATGGCGGCTCCTTTATTAAGAAGACATATTTGGGAATTATACATTACAGCCAGTACGGCTTTTTCCAAGTTTTTATTATTGATTTCGTACATCTCAATGATGGATAAATCATATTTGAAGAGAAAAATTATACGCTCAGACCGGGACTTGAACCCGGGACCCTTGGTTCTCTAGACCAAGTGCTCTACCAACTGAGCTACCTGAGCAAGTACCGATCTAAACGCAAATCTTTCTCTATATACATTGTAATTCCCATCCACCAAATGCTATGAAGCCATGCTTCTATCTTCCAAATGGCGGCTCCTTTATTAAGAAGTCCCGGTCTGAGCGTATAATTTTTCTCTTCAAATATGATTTATCCATCATTGAGATGTACGAAATCAATAATAAAAACATATCCTAGTTTATTTATACAGACAGGAAACAAATACTACAAATCAAAATTTCAGAGAGTTTGCAAAGATGTTTTGATATAAGAGCCCTAAAATTCTCTGATGACTCATTATTAAAACCTATTCCTTTGTAATGAGCAAGTTATAGTTTCCTACGCATGTAATATGAGAAATGGAGTCCATGGCGGAAAGGCTGCATTAGTTGTCTATTCAAATAAACACTGATCATGTACAGTTGACAATCCGGCAGATTTCCATGAAGCTCCTCAGTAAGATAAATGTCTCCTGGAAGCGTTACTTGGACTCCAATCAAAAAACAGAACGATAGAATGCAGACGGCGGAGATGAGGTTCCTAAGATAAATAAAAGGATGTACAAGACTTGATAGAATAAGAAATGAGGATATAAGAGAAGAATTGAAAGTACAGTCTTTATTGGATAAGGTCACGAATTACAGACAGATATGAATTGATCATATGGATGGAATGAGAAAAGAGAGATATCTATTGTTAGCAAGAAATTATCAAGCAAGAGGAAGACTGTACTTGGAAGACCTAGATGACGTTGGGCTGATGCATTATGAAGTCGGAACGGGCAATTGCCTAATCCCTGGATTGATGATGATGATGATGATGGTGTACAGTTGACTGACATCTGGGACCTTCGTTTAATGGAAGTAAATACGGTCAAGATAACACGGTGTTCTGTCCAAACTCCAGAATTTAATCTAATAAATGTCGATAAATATATCCGAAATTATGAAATGAGATTGTCATTAAAAGAAAGAGAAACTCAAAGAATTGTTATTTCGTATGTTTAAGTTCACTGATCTGTCAGATTGTTGTGCAACATTCACACGAAGATACTTATTAACAGACCTAGCGGATTAGCGAGAGAGACAACTGATCTGCATAGTATCGTCCGATTACTATACAACTGTGCAATAAGTTCAGGGAGTAACATGCATTTCAGTTCTGATACACGTATTACAGATATTGACGGACTTATAAAGAGTGCATTGTTTTGTTTATACAGTGCGATCAGTATAGCATTGAACAGCAGACGCGGGGTTTGTGCTGCGCGATGACGAAGACTTACACGTGCGCTCACCCAGTCATTTACGAGTACATCCCCCCACACATTCACGTCCCAGTCAGATTGCATGCTTCGAATGGATAAGGTGCTCGCTCGCTTTTCCTTGTGAACTGGATGACGTATGCATAAGTGGCGTGTGATGAGTTTAAACTGTGTAATGACTAATAATTTTTCTACTGAACAACGTGTATTTATTTACGATCAATATTTGTTAACTCAGTTTGCCAGCCAAGTATGAAGTCTCTTTGAAACACGATTCCCAGGTGTAAAAATTCCATCGAGTTCAACAGTCCATAATCTGTACAACAAATTCCATGCAATGGGAAATGTCGAGACTAAGAAGCCACACAAGCCGATAGTGTTCATACAAAAGAAACAACAGACGACATCTATTATCGATTGGAACAGTCTCTTAGAAAATCACTTTCGCAACAAGTAGGAATTTATTAAGGCTAGCCGTAGCCGAGTGGTTAAGGCAGGAAGCCTTGGCGCAGAGCTACGGAACTTGCGCTGGTTCGAATCTCCATGGGGGAAGAAATTTTCTCATGGTATTTCGGCCAGTATGGGACCGGTGCCCACCTAGCATCGTGATGCATTTGGGTAGCTACAATAAGTAGCGGCTCCAGGTTGAGAAATCCAGCTATAACGGCTGGGGGACTCGACATGCTAACCACATGTCACCCCAACACTGGCTGATGATCATCTACCTCTGTGATTGGCACATGTTGATAATAGGCCAGCAGCCCGCTGGTAGGCTAAGGACCATCTAGGCCTGTCGCGCTAGGAGTTTTATGTACAAAAAATACTAAATTGTTAAGTTGCTTCCATATAAAATAATCAAGACACATGCTCTTCAACCGGGTGACCCAGTTCCAGCACCTGCGTCAATAAAATTGGTAAGTACTATAATTTGTAAAACAGTTACGAAAATGATGATATTGATGAAGATTTTCGGGCTGTAGGCCGTGGTCGTGAGGCTTGTAGTTCCACGACGTTTCGCCAGAGACTGCGTCGGGGAACTAGAAGCCTCACGACCACGGCCTACAGCCCGAAAATCTTCATCAAGATCATCGTAGCAACTCCGGCCGTGAAAGTCTACGTGAATACAGTTACGAAAATGTGTGTGGTTGTATCACCGCAATCTTACGCTGTCCGTTCCCCGCCGTGAGTGCGTCAGCAGTGTACAGTGAAATCTCCGTTTCTGCTGTCCAATTCTATACTGATCGCACTGTATTTGTTTCTCTGTGTTTGCTAGCATCGAGAATACTTCATAGTGGTTTAGTTAGTTCATTGTACAATTCTAATTGACTGCTGTATTATAGAATTGTTGCAGCAACTAAGTATACCTTGAAGTTGTTTTCCTATTGCTCTCGTGCATCGTCCATGCAAGTGTTGTTCACATCGTTTCAATAGTCGCGTTGTCTTGTAATTGAAGGGTTCTGTATAGAATCCGCTAGTCGTGTTTATTAAGCACCCTATGCAGTGCGATGAACTGTCCGGATGCTGAACGAATTGATTTGTTTGGGTTTCTCGCAAATCTCACTCAAATTTATTGCGCCTTCTATTCTGAAATACATCGACGAGAACCTTAAGGATTTTTTTAACATTTGCAGTCGCAAGAAACTTCTTGCGCCATAGCTTAGTGGTTTTCACGTCAAGTGCATCTCCATCATATTCCCTCCGGCAATTTATTTGCTATGTAATAATTATTGGTTTCGTCTTTGCATACCAGAACAAAGTTTGTGCGCGCAGCAGCGGAGCCGCTATTTTGTATTAGCGATTATTGCGCAACTTAGTGAAAGAATAGTCAACCCTAAACTAATTAAATACATTTTCGAGTTTCTATTTATTTTAATACCAATCTCATTTCATAATTTAACATATCTTGTTAGCAAGGATTAAAAGAAATACGGGAGATTTGAACGGAACACTCTATATGTATTTACCTTATTAAATACTGTGATATATCTATAAACAGCTTAACAAGTTAGCAGTGCTTTGAAATAGTGTAACTTTTTAATTTCTAAGTAATATTTATAGTTTGAAAAATAGATCTCTCTCTGAACCCGTCTTGTAACTATATCGAGCTCATGACATGGTCTCCGAGGCAAATGCTAGAGGTTTACTCATTATCATTATTGAATAAATACATTTCCTCCAATGTTTTAAATTGACTTTCTTTTTCGAATAACATTATCTTTGCCAACCATCTAGACAGAGACAGATAGAGAGAGAGAGAGAGAGAGAGAGAGAGAGAGGAGAGAGAGAGAGAGAGAGAGAGAGAGAGAGAGTTGCAAATATTCCATGATGCATCGCGTATGTAAAGACTGATTTGACCGTGATAATCAACCATTCCAACTGACGTTTTAATATATATTGAGATTTTCCGTACAGTAATTCCATAAATCGAGCATTTTTAAATGTTTTGAGTCTCTTTCCCAAGTCTGTAGAAGTGGTGATTAAATTCAAACTAGACCACAAAAATGTCATCTATCCACCTAGCGCAAAAATGCACTCGGTGACTTGGAACATACAGCGAGTGAGAGATTAATCTTTGCTTGAGAGACAGAGAGAGAGAGAGAGAGAGAGAGAGAGAGAGAGAGAGAGAGAGAGAGAGAGAGAAATAGACAGAAATACCGAGAGATAGAGAGAGAGGTTAGTAATTTGGACAAAGTACACGGACAGCCTCCTCGAATAAGTTATGAGCTCAAATCAGGTCCTCCCCCGGGACAACACGAACATACATAGTAAACACACACTATTAACATATACATTCATACTAAACATGGCTAATTTGGTAATGATGTTTACGATGGCCAGACGATGTTTGACGACCATTTGGGCCTTAAAGGTTCCTGACATTTGTCTTACAGGATAGGAAAATTCTTGGGAAAAAATATCACCCAGGAAACGAATCCAAGCTCGCTATTTACAAAGCAGCGACGCTACCCCGAGACCATTGCGGTGGACTCATATACATGTGTATATATATTTTAACTTAAATAGAAAACAGTTTAGGTACAAAAAATATCCCAAAGCTACTTACATTATTTTGTCACGAATTTTTTGAGGAATAATATAGGTGTAAAAGTCAGTATTATTTCGTAATTTAAAGCAATGAAACGTAACTTTTTAAAAGCTCCCTCGTTACCATATTATGACACAAATTGTGTCTGTATAACTGAAAGAAATGATTTAATGTTTATGATCTTGCAGAAGATTTCCGGGCTGTTGCCCGTGGTCTTCAGGCTTGTAGTTCCCCAACGTTTCGCCAGAGACTGCGTCCGGCATCCTCAAGGGTTGTTTTGAGACTGGCAATTTTGTCGACCCTTTTTAATTAATAATGAAAAAAATAATAAAAATCTTACTGTTCCAATCCCTTCTATCTTTAGACTACCTGCTCTATTTATACATTTATCCCCGACGTGGTACGTTACTTCGTAAATTGTATCTGCCTTCTGGTTGGTTAGCATTAGGGTCTTCCATTGCACCAATGAGGTTGCTGTCTGATGTTCTAGTAGATTGTCAGGGCTTCGGCCATATAGCGGAGTTCTGCTTTAGAGATACAAAGTGTGTAAGGTGTTCTGGTGATCATACGTTATCTGAGTGTACTCAGACAACAACTAGGTGCATAAACTGCAGTCAGGAACATGCAGCAAGTCATCGGAAATGACTCATCTTTCAGAAATATCTGAAAATGAGGCAACAAACACGTCGATAAACAAAACAATCTACAACACCAAGAAAAATAGAAACTGCTACTAGAAAACCAGAAAATACTGAAGATAACTTTCCTCCATTATTGACCAACGATCCTAAGCCTGAGAATTTACTCAAACAAATCCTTCTGCTCCTGACTACCATCCTACAGAACCCTCAAATCCTCCAATCCACTTTATCCTATGTTAACTCACAAGTATCTTCAAGTAAATAAACTGCAATGAAGAAAACTTCAAGGAAGAAACTTTAAGACCGCCAAGCTTAAGTCAAACTCCAGCAAAATTAATGAAGACACCAAAAGACATCACTTTCAACTAGGAAAAAGCTAAGAGAGGATCACTCTTATTAGCACAAATCTAAATTGCAGCAGACCTTAACTACAAGCACATTAATGAATGGGTCAAGACCTCAAAAAGGTCGGTACCATAGAACACACTTCATAGACTACAAGTGCTTCGTAGGGGTTTGCAGCTGGCTTTTGTTAAGACTGGTATCCATGCTTTGTTGATTTTTAATGATTCTTATTTTCTATTGTAACTATTTTTATGTTTGAATATTTCAATGGTTTCTCGTTGCAGACGGGTAAAATAGTGTGTGCAGTTAGATAATATATATGTGTTGTTGTATTGGTTTAATGTTTGTTTTACAGGTAAAGGTAACTCAGTGGGAAGGCGCTGTTCGAACTCCAGCGATACTGTGGAGCCCTCTATTGAAGCACAATTCTCATATATCTCATCAATTGATGCACATAACAGACTGGTTTCCTACACTTCTGTCAGCTGCTGGATTAGATAGCAAGCAACTTTCTGCCATGAAAGTGGACGGAGTGGATCAGTGGAAATCACTCATTTATAACACTGCTTCTGTCAGAAATAAAATGCCTGTTGAGCTGGATGAATTACGAAACATATATGCAGTAAGAAGAGGAAACTGGAAACTTGTTCAAGGTATTACATTATACTTGAATCTGTCTCACCCGATTTTGATAAAATACAAAGAATTTTATAAAATAAAATAAGTTAAAATACCTTCTTAGGTAAAATCCGTCGTCCTCAACTTTAAAATATGCGATCTTTATGCCTGTAGGCCTTTCAGGACATCCGTCCCATCTTCAGCAGTTCATTCTTCGCTACAGCATCCAGGTTGATGTTTGATGCTGCTGGTCCTAATGTGTCGTCACAACATCAAACATCAACCTGGATGATGTAGCGAAGAATGAACTGCTGAAGATGGGGCGGATGTCCTGAAAGGCCTACTGGCATAAAGATCACATATTTTAAAAGTTGAGGACAACGAATTTTACGTAAGAAGGTATTTAACTTATTTTATTTTATGACTCTCCGCCTCAACGGTTTTAACAATGAATTTTATTAGTATTGACAAATAATTTGTAGCTACTGTTAGAGAAATGATGCACTGAGCTTAAACGGGCCACTGGTAACGACAAGTTGCAAACTATGCGGCCACAACTGTATCGAATGGTACTGATTATTATACCACCAAGTTAACTCCGCACGGGCGGAGGGGAAGGGTTTTAGCGCTAGTGTCGCCGAACTGCTGAATCTATGGAATGGATGTAGGAGAAGTCTGTACATCCCATCACGTACTGAATGGTTCAATTTTAAGTGTGGGCGGAGAATCCCTAAACACGTGTGAAAGATCTTAACATGGTTACCAAATTAGTCATTTAATCGTTGAACGCTCAAGCGATCGGATCATTTAAAATCACAGTATTTGTCGTCTCTCCGTTATAGCCTCTCACGTATTTGTCGTCTCTCCGTTATAGCCTCACATCAGAAGTGGCAACATGTAATGAGAAGGACAGCCCATTCCTTCACGTAACCCCAATAGCAACAGATAGTTGTCAAATTAGCCATTTTGCCAATGACCACCTAGAAGGACGGATCATTAAAATCCATAGTATTTGTCAGCTTTCTACCTGCCAAACAAAGAACACATACAGAGGACAGGACGTGGGATCATAGTAATAAAGAGAAAGACAGCATATTAGTTAACATATTTTCCGCCTGCGCATATTACTTGGTGGAGTAATACGTGACTTACTACTTTCGTATTATCAACATTTTTTTCTTGAATTGACATATCTAACGACATCTTCGCTACTATGACCTACATCGTTATATGTTATTGCTGCACTAAGTAGTGTTTTTTATATAATGTTTCGAGTGTTTTTATATTGCGGGTAGTCATCGGTACTAGCCTATATCGTTAACAATAACGCAAACAGGAAGTTTAGGACCAGCTGTCGCAAATAAAATGTCTCTTGCACTAGCATACAAGGCAGATTTTGATTTTGCTAAAAATATATTCACACTGCATTAACTGTGTCATCATGTTTTGTAATTTCAGAAATTTCCTTAATTTTATAGTAACATTATTAGCTCTGCGAATGTGTACCATCTTCTCAGCAGCATGTGCCCTTTTGGCAACACGGTTTAAAATTTTGCTTTTAATTTTAATGTTGGGCTCTTCACGTGCAACATGTGTCTATCTGTGGTTGACTACATTTCAGGAAAAAGTGATCAAGACAAACTTTTCTGTAAAAACTGTACTTTAGATCAAGAAGTATAGGATGTTTTTCTAGCTGATACATAAGGCAAATGTGCAATCGTTCATTAAGAATTTACAATCTGCATTCGCGTAATGGGACTCTTTAGATGGAAACGATGCTATAATTATGCTCCTTTACAGCATCTTTCAAGATCCTTGACTTTTTATTTCAACAATATTAATTACTAAATAGAGCATTGTAAATTCGAAATCATAAGCCTGGTACAAAAATAACACAACCTTTTTAAACTCCAGAATCCAAAGAGGAAGTAGTTATTAATAATAATGAAGAGAGCAAACCCAATAGATTGTTATTTCCGCTATGCGTAGACTGTTTAATGTAGAAACAAAATAAGTCACTGACTTAAATTACATTTGCACGACTTCCTACAATGTTCATTAGAAACCTAACTTAAGTTGTTCCTGTTCAAAATGATTAATTTAATTACATAGAATGTGATTTTGCTATTAACTCAAATTTGCCGAAGAAGTCATTCATGTTGTTTCAGAAATAAACCATTCAGATTTTACGCCAACATACCGCATTCTTGTGGAATTGTAATCACTGATACCAAGTGAAAAAATGTAACCGATCCCTATTCTTATACGTTGGTATTTCCGTTTTTTTTTTCTTTCCATGTTTCATAGCTACTCTAGGACGATCCATTTTGTTTATATCACGATTAGACTATTTATTTTTTTATTTCTTCTTCTTCCTTTCCAGGATTAGGTCAATGCGACCTGTTCCAGTCTCAAGTCCATCGTTTCCTTGGCCGTCCCAAAGATCTTTTCCATACGGTTTGTAGGTGTTGATCGTCTTGGGTAATCTTGTATTGTCCATTCTGTCTAAATGTTCTTTCCATCGGTATTTGCACTCTTCTAGTTTATCGACTATTGAAAATATCTCCAGTTCATTTCTTATTGATTAATTGTGTAATCTATCCTTGCGTGTATATCCTTTTACGGATCTCAAAAATTTCATTTCAGTGGCTTCAATGTGTGACATATATTTTTTGTAAGTACCCAAGATTCATATCCATATAAAAGAACAGGAACAGCCATAATTTTATACAACCTGAGCTGTATTTCTCTTCGAGTCTTTCGGATAGTTCTTCTTATGGTGCCACACAACATTTGATATATGTATATCCCAATCATAGCTATATGTTATATCTGAACCAAGATAGTTAAAGTGTGCTATCTGTTCTATTATTTCATTACTGATTACTATTTTTGCTCGGACTATTTATATGTCAAATTCTAATTAATTTTTTCCTTATTTTTCGTACATTTTCTCACAATAAATATACATAGATAGACCTACCTCTCAGGTCGCTAATTACATTATACAACAGTAATTTGCGTTTACTGGTTTTTTTTTAATATGGCAACGTAACATTTCCCTAACAATTCCCGATTTCCCCCCCTACTCTTTAACGTAAGTGTATCAATGCCTAGAATATGGCGGTTGCCACTTATACGCAATTCCTCAAAAACTGCATGAGTAAAAGTAAACTCTTATTATTTATCATGTTCTCGGATAATCTTTTTTTTTTATAAAAATACCGATATACAGTTCTTAAGCGCTGACTTGTTTTGTTATATCTTGTTTTACACTAAAATTTGTTTTACATTTAAAGTGACACAAACCTGTCATTTTAATGTAAGGGCATGAGGGGTGACAAGGAAGTGGGTATTTATCTATTGTTAAAGCTGTAGTTTGGTAGCCTACTAATAGCCAAGAAAATTATTTTCACAATAGTGTGACAGAAGTTAAAAAGCAAATAAATGTACGTGCTTAAGCTATAAGAGTAATTTAATATAGTGGTTCAATAAACAATCCAACATAATTATGTTTTCATAAGTAATGAAGATTGATGTTTTTACAACAGATGTGATACTACATTACAACAGATACGTAATATACGAATATCATACACCTTCAGCAAAAGATGTTTCCATCTCATCTCATCCCTTGACATGGACACGAGTAGAAGAAGGTTTACTCTAATAACTGATAAGTAGGGCTCGGTCATGGAGTTAGATTAACACATTCGTTTCAGGTTTAAATGCTTAATACATTTTCCCAGAAACCGGATTTGAGTTACCGTAAATTATATTGTCTATTTTCAAACATTCAAAACAAGCAAAAGATAACGATACTTCAGATCACAATAAAGGTGAAGGCCAAATCACATTACTCTACTATTCATAAATGTTAACAAAAGATTTCACTGTCAAGGGATGTACAAATTATTGCAAAATATATAACAGCAGAGTTAAGCGAGTGTACCTCGTCTTCTGAGTTGAAGGTGATTTAATTCCGGCGAGTCTACTTCGTCTTTTGAGGTGGTTGGGTTAAGTGCAGTCTTACTATACAAAATATTGCTTGATGAGAGAGTGGTAGGGGGTGTAGTAGCACCAGTCTGACTAGTATGGCATTTGTGCTGTACTGTTTACAGGAAGTATAGGCGGGTAATGAAATAAGTAGCTAATTGTGGATTACAAGTTTATTTTGTTGCGTAAAATACGTTTTAACTTTTTTAATTAAACGCTACAGTACAACAAAAAGTTAAACAAATTTATAATTTCCGTACATTAGTTCTCTTTGTGCATCTATAAATACAATGCTGCATACATTGTTACAAAAAATAACTAGTTCATTATTTCTGAACAATTATTTTCTTCGTAAAGTTATAAATAAAGAGGTAACACAAAAAAAGTATGTGCACTGTACATAATATTTTTAATGTATTTAAGAACGTCTTCATAACAAGGAGATAAATAATATCTGCGTAAAGTTGTTTCACAAGGAATTTTTCTTCGCGTATATTTCTCAAACAAATTTTTAAGCTGGATTTTGCACTTTATTGAGAGAAATATTCGCGGAAACCATCATTTCGCATAAATCGTTGTAAAATTCACGATGATTACAAGTGTCTGAAACACCTTGTGCAGATGACTGTATTTCATCGTCAAGCTTATGTTTTATAATCCCAACGTGTGTTTTAGATTTGCAATGGCTCTTGATAAAAATTCTTCTCTCTCTCTTTAACTCTACATTACACAATTTACAAAATATTTTATCTTCTTTTAGGCAAAAATACTCACGACCGTACTCACGTACAAGTGAATTCATCTTGTGTGTGTTTGTTTTCGGCAAGTTGTAATCATTCATCAGATCGTGGTGATCGGTATTATGACTTGACCGCATACTATACTTGTAGCAGCACAGCAAAGACGCCAATGACTGTGGCACTGCGCACGGGACAGGGCTAACTACCTGTGTAGTCAACTGTTTGAAAGCGAAACGGCAATGAAAAGGCAATGAAGTCCGAGCTCTAGTGATAAGGTTTACCCAATTGAGCTCTGTTCTTCCTCATACTTTGCTTAGACTCAAAGCCTTAGAATCTTAACGTGGTTCTTGGGATGCGCCAATGGCCTTACTGATGACGGAAGTGACTAACTATATCGCTGGAATCATCATATCCGAGGGTTCATGGCTGCATGAACATAAACTCTCCATACATTTCTATCTTTAGCTAATGCTATCCAGTCATTTACCTCCCTCACATCATGATAAATATAATATTATTCTTCCATCTCTTTCTTAGTCTACCTCTGGGTGCTTTCCATCTTGATTTCTAACAAGAAATTCCATGCCCTTTTTTCTTTCCACATTCATGACATTGTCTGCAATTGAAAAAGTGTGTGTGGGTGTTCAAATGCCACTCACTACACTTTAAGTGATTAGGTTTAGCGTTGGGCGGATAGATGGCATTAATGTGGTCTATTTTCGTCTTACGCACCACTTCGGCAGACCACTTTACATCGATTATGTATTCTTGCATTGTGTACAAAGAGAAGTATGAGACGAATATAGGGAAGTTCGGGTAATGTGGACCCTTCTGTTTGAGTGGACTCTGTTAATATCTTCTTTAATTGGTGCTGCACTCGAACAGAAAATATTTTAACTTCTTCCCCTCATCAACTTTGACGGGTTCAAGGCCAATTTCTTTTATTCTTTGTGCGAAGAAGGATTTATTTATACTATTTATGAAAACGATCATTTAAAAGTTTTTAAACTAAGAATTAATTCTTAATTTATGTAAAATTGTAGACTTTCACGGCAGGTATTTTGATTCATGTATGTTATGTCTTTCGCCAGTGACAACAGATCAGAAAAACAGCTTCAAAGTAACGGACCGTGTAGAAAACATCACCGAACAATACTCAACTATAAATAAGGACACGATTTCCAACACAAAGCCAGTATGCAGCCGGCATTTGAAGAGTTAAGAGGTCAAAGAACACGCAGAATCTCCTGAGGATGTCTACCGCAGTAGTGAGACGAAACGTCGAGTGTTAATAAAACCAGACCACGGCCATTTAGCCCGAAGACGTAAAATACATAATTCTTAATTTCTGATATTGAATATTCCGATTGAGGTCTTTCCATTTATGGTCTTTCCCTTTTTCAGCCGTTGCCCTTTTACCAGCCGGCTGCTGGCCTTCACATCCACATGTGTCAATCACAGAGGTAGATGATCAACAGCCAGTGTAGGGGTGACATGTGGTTAGCATGTCGAGTCCCCCAACCGTTATAGCTGGTTCCTCAACCTGGAGCCGCTACTTATTGTAGCTACCCAATTGCCTCACGATGCTGGGTGGGCACCGGTCCCATACTGGCCGAATACCATGAGAAAATGGAGACTCGAACCAGCGCAAGTCCCGTAGCTCTGCGCCAAGGCTTCCTACCTTAACCGCTCGGCTACGGCGCGGACTATTGAATATTACAAATGTCGAAAAAACTCCTAAATATATTATATTATGTAGATGCTGTTTTAATATACTGACGGGTTTTTATTTGATATTATGTGACGGCTGGCTGTATACAATAATTAAACAGAACAAAGGCATTCGGTTAATGTGGACCCTCCATGAGGACCTGGGTCTACTTTACACGAATACGTATACTATTATCAATGGAGATGCTATCTGTAAAAACCATTTACTATTTAATTTATTTTATATCCTTGTAATTTTACTAAACCCCAAAGCCGTAGCTTCTGCATTGTATGACGTCTGAATGTTATAATCAACAATAATTTTTCAAAACATTAAATAAATATCAACGCTTTTTAATTATGATCAACCATAAATATTTTCAGATTAATCTGTGCCTGTCTGTATAAATTAATAGAGTAAATAAACTTAAAAATAGATTAAAAGCTAAGGTGGCTTTGGGGTCCACTTCTTCCGAATATGGAGGTTAAAGTGGACCTTTCTTGTAATGTAAAAAAGTTTATAAATTATGAAGATGTTTCCATGTTTGAATAAAATAACATTGTATTTCATAGTTACAACACTAACAAGAATCACTGTAACAAAACAAAAATTCAAATCCCTTCATTAAAAGAAGAAAAACAACCAATTCAAAGCAGGGGTCAAATTATCCTAAGTTCCACTATATAGTTGTGTGTTTGTGTAGTGTAAATTTTGTTGTATGAGGGATGATAATGAAGAGAAGGGAGAATATAAAACCCGCTGCTACCACTTAACCTACCCATGTCGAAAAGCACTAGGGGCCGCCAGACTTGACGTCCCCAACGCTATCAACAGTACCACAGTTTTCTCAACATATACTAATAATAATAATAATAAATAATAATTAATTAATAATAATAATAATAAAAATAATAATAAAAATAATAATAATAAAAATAATAAAAATAATAATAATAATAATAATATCATAATAATACTAATAATAATAAAAATTATAATATGACTAATAAAAATAATATAATAATAATATAATATAATAATAATAATAATAATAATAATAATAATAAATAATAATAATAATAATAATAATAAAATAATAATAATCATAATAAAAATATAATAATAAATAATAATAATAATAAATAATAAATAATAATAATAATAATAATAATATAATAATAATAATAATAGGGAGTCCGATGTTTCAGGGTGCTCTTTCGAGGATTTGAGAGTTGATGTGAATGTGTGGAATCTGTAGCTTATTAAACGAAACTTGAGAGTATATGCGAATAATAATAATAATAATAATAATAATAATAATAATAATAATACATAGGAACACTAGGAAAGTTTTGCAATACGAAATAATCCAAGGCCAGATAGGCCTAGCGCCCCTAGGGTAAGAAAGAGAGGTTCAATCAAATATAAAATTGGGAGAGCATTCTTCCGCAGATTCAACTTTTATTTTAGCAGCAGAAGTGAAAGATTGTAAGAACGTCAGGGTGGTCCTAACTTCAATGCAGTGTGGATACAACTTTTCTCGTGGTCTGACAGTAGATCAATGCTGCATTAGGGAATGATTGTCCTCATCCCACGGTCATATTCCGCCTGGTACAGAGATTTGTAGAAGGAAAAATTTGGCTTTGAAGATGATCCTCGTTCAGGGTGGCCAGTCGAGTCACTTGTCGACAAGAACAATCGAGGCTGTGAAGAAACTGGTGGAGAAAGAGAGGTGAATAACCTACCGCCAGATAGAGGAGTCTCTCCATTTCCCTGCACAAGCCATCCATGAAATTTTACATCAGCATCTTCGTGTTAAGAAGGTTTGTTCACTGTGGGTGCCACATGCGCTTACTGAGGGGCGAAAGGGCATTCGTGGCAAATGGTGCAAAGTGATGTTGAAAAAGTTTAATAACGGGGCTTCTCCTAACGTAAACAGCAATCGTCACAGGAGACGAACCATGGCTGCATTACTACGGCGTCCAAATGAAAGCTCAGAAGAAGGCGTGGCTATTTGAAGATGAGAGTACGCCAGTGGCAGTGAGGAAATCACGATCGGTAAATAAGATAACGAAAACCGTCTTCTTTACCACAAGGGAGATTTTGGAACGAGTTTTACTGCAAAAACAACGAACAGGCACTGCGAAATGGTACACAGAAGAATGCCTGCCAAAGATGTTTGGATCGCTGAAGAAACTCCGTCCATGGTCAAGGCTAGATACACAGATTCTGCATTATAATAATGCGCCTGCCCATAGGACCAGTGATACCGCGGAGTTCTTGAAGAAATAGAAACTTCCGCTGCTTGAAGATCCTCCCCACAGTCCAGAACTTGCTCCTCGTGACATTGGACTGTTCGCAGAAGTTAAATTGAAGATGAAAGGAAAGCGTTTCCCTTCGGAAAAAGAGCTTCTGACAGCGTGGGAAAACGAGTGCACGGAACTGTCCGAAGAAAAGTGGAAGCAATGGTTTAGTGATTGGGTCCGACGTATTAAGAATGTGCTGGAGTTCGGAATTCCTAAAAAGTTAGACTTATACGAATGTGTCTAAATGGCACAAAGAGTAGGGTGCGTGTAGGTAAACAGTTTTCGGACACTTTTGAAATCCAGAATGGGTTGAAGCAAGGAGATGCACTATCTCCTCTACTATTTAATTGTGTACTACATCATGCCATTAAATCTTTAGAGAATGAGGAAGGCTTACAACTGATTGGTATTAATAAGCTGTTAGTTTATGCTGATGATGTATTATTGGCCGATAGCGAGGAGACACTAAAGGCCAACACGCACACACTATTAAGTAACACTAAGAAATTAGGACTGGAAGTAAATATCAATAAAACTAAATATACGGTCACACGTAGAAATTCATTATATAATGGAAATGGACAGCTAAGGACAAATGAGGGAAATTTTGAGGAGGTGGCTGAATCCAAGTACCTAGGAACAATAATCTCAATAGGAATGCGATGCACAAAGAAATTAAACATAGGCTCAATTCTGGAAATGCCTGCTATTATGCATTGCAGAGACTCTTGATGTCCCAACTCCTTTCAAAAAACGTTAAACTGAAAATATATAAAACTATTATTCTACCAGTTATATTATATGGGTGCGAAAGATGGACTCTTACTTTAAGGGAGGAAAGGAGATTACAAGTATTTGAGAATAAAGTACTTAGGAAAATTTTTGGACCAAAGAGAGATGAACAGACAGGTGAATGGAGAAGACTACATAACAATGAACTACATGGTCTTTATAGAAAGCCAGATATAATAAGAACAGTTAAGTATCGTAGACTGCGATGGGCAGGACATGTTGCGCGTATGGGGAATGAAAGACGTGCATGGAAGCTTCTTGTAGGAAAGCCAGAGGGAAAACGCCCAGTTGGTAGGCCAAGAATGAGGTGGGTGAACAACATTAACTATGATTTCAGGGAAGTAGATTATACAGGGAATGATTGGAAAGCATTAGCTCAGGGTAGGGATGTATGGAGAGCTTATGTCCGCGCGGCCATGAACCTTCGGGTTCGATAGTGCCAGTGAGTAAGTAAGTAAGTATGTATCATTTTAAATATTATTAAAGTAAAGGCTAAATAAAGGCCAATGCGGATGTGGTGTAATATTAACTAACATGGAATAGAATGAAATAAAATTAGTAAATTCCTTAGTAATTCTGCCCGAAGGCAGGTCCTTCACTGCAATCATAGCATTTTCATGCTATTCTTGCAGTTTTTACTAGGGTATTGTAGGTGTGGTAGCTTCCCGTTGCTTTCCACACCGGTGAAGGATGAAGATGTTAATGATAGGATGATGATGATGGCCATATGATTTCGGGGACCGTTTGGGCCTTAAAGTTTTCCTGACATTTGTCTTACAGGTGAGGAAAATCCCCAATAAAAACCTCACCCAGAAAAACTGCCCCGACCGGGGATCGAACCCGGGCCCGCTGCGTGGCAAGGCAGCACGCTACCTCGAGACCACAGCGGTGGACAATTAGTAAATATTCTTAGATAAATATTTTAATTGTGTGGAACTTAAAGCATCATTTAATTTGGATTTAAATAATGATAGTAATTACTCCGAAGGATTTTGCAATTTAATGCAGGAATCTGTGCACAATCTAGGGATTAAAAATTGTACGCCACTACCCCCAAAGGCCCCTAGATTGAAAATTTTACAGTTAATTCAATTAATTTTACCACTATTTTTTTACCAGGCGGATATCAAATTGGACCCGCTAGTTCAGAAAACAGGAATGCTACCCCCTGAGCCAGTATGGCAGTGCCTGAAACAGTTAAAGTGATTTACTAACTTAATTAAATATAAAGATTGTATGGCAATAATTCATCAATAAAACTAAATACATGTTCACACATACAAATGTGTTATAAAAAATGAAAATGGACAACTAATGACAAATGAAGGAAAATTTGAAGAAATGGCTGATTTCAAGTATCTAGGACAACAATAATTACAAATAGGAATGAGATGCACAAAGAGATTAAACATAGACTCAATTCTGGAAATGCGTGCTA
Organism: Diploptera punctata; assembly: GCA_030220185.1. Taxonomy (NCBI): domain Eukaryota; kingdom Metazoa; phylum Arthropoda; class Insecta; order Blattodea; family Blaberidae; genus Diploptera; species Diploptera punctata. Next base: position 1,636,851 of record JASPKZ010010261.1, on the reverse strand, counting down.
TTATGCACAACAAGAACTCTTGTCCCAACTCCTTTTAAAAACGTTAAACTGAAAATATATAAAACAATTATTCTACCAGTTATATTATATGGATGCGAAACATGGACTCTTACTTTAAGGGAGAAAATAAGATTACGGGTATTTGAGAATAAAGTTCTTAGCAAAAATTTTGGACCAAAAAAAGATAAACAGACGGGTTAATGGAGGTAAGTGCATAACAGTGAGCTGCATGAAATGTGTAGGAAGCTAGATATAATAAGAACAGTTAAGTTTCGTAGACTGCGATGGGCAGGACATGTGACACGTATGGGGGATGAAAGAGATGTATGGAAGCTTCCTGTAAGAAAACGCCCAGTTGGTAGACCAAGAATGAGGTGGGAGAATAACATTAGCCATGATTTGATGGAAGTAGATTATACAGGAGATGAATGGAAAATATTAGCTCAGGATAGGGATATATGGAGAGCTTATGTCCGCGCGGTCATGAACCTAAAGGTTCGATAGAGCCACTGAGTTAGTTATTTAGTTTTGTATGGTGATTTTATTCATATAAACATCTGTCAATAAAACACTTTAAATAATAATAGTTTGTTTTTATATTTTTCAGGAAACAGTCTCTTGGGCTTTTACGATGGATATTCTGGAGATAATGGTGAAAACACTACAAGTCCGGTGTATAATGTGAAGGGTATAATGGAGAGCGATGCAGGAAGAGCCATCAATCCACTGAGAGCGATGCCAAACGAGAAGGCTCTCCTGAGTGTCAGACAACAAGTTACTATAAAATGTCCTCCTCAGAACAATCCAACGCCTTGTGATACATTCACCAATGACAGACCCTGTATTTTCAACATCGCTGAAGATCCCTGCGAGAGGAATGACTTATCACTCCAACGCCCAGATATTTTGAATCGAATGAAGGAGTTGCTCGAAGAATACAGAGAATCTCTGGTGCCAGATTCATACCCACCTTATATCCCTGCACAAGCTAATCCTCGAAAATTTAACAATACCTGGGAACCCTGGATGGCCTAATTAAATATCACGAAGTTATTCTCTCAAGGTCATTACTATTTGCTACCATTAAATGTTAAACCATTAGAGCCTTGGTATTCTTTGTTTGACGTTGATTATCTTCCACATAGAATTTGAGAGAAACGAAACAGATTCAATCATTTGAATTTGGTAAAATGCCAGTAAAATTCTAAAATTATAAAACAATAGCTCTTCCAACTCTACTTTATGGCTCTGAAACCTGTAGTAAGGCAAATTAAATAGGATAGTAACTGCAGAAATGAAGTTATTAAGACCTTTAGCGGGTTATACCCTTTGTGACCATGTGCGTAATGAAGATATCCGCAAAACTCTCAACACACCAGCAATAATTGAAGCCATCGAAATATACCAAAGTAAGTATTGGCATGAACACGTACTTAGAATGCCAAACAATAGACTACCTCTGAAGCTATTCAACCACGGACCATAGGGTGAAGTGGCCCAGTACGACTAAAAAACGATGGAAGGACCAATTTGTATTCTGAAGCGGAACAGCACTAAAGAACTAAGAAAATAATTATGATGAAGAAGAATTACGGATTTAAAAACAGTCAGGAAATCGTTATTCTGTAACTTAACTGCTACTTCCAGAGATTACATTTATTTTTTATTATTTATTTATTATCTAATTTTAGAATATTTTTGACATCTTACTGTGCCCATTTCACGATTCTATAGCAATCTTCATTCCTCTTTATTTCATGCCCCTTCCTACAATCCTCTTTCATACATAGTTCTGACTACTCCTTAAGTTCATGTTAGTTTTGCTTTTTTCCTCTTCGTTCTTCTGTTGGATTCCGTTGACTATTTAACTCATGCCCCAAATGGGAGTCAATGACCAATCACGTTTCAATGATTTCTGTTTTACAACCAATCAGAGTCGTGTTTCACCAAATATTTATCAGTGTTATAATTACCATATTAAAGAAAGCTGCTCCTTACAATATTGCGTTCCTTTGGCAATAAATAGTATGATCTGGTTGCAGTGATAAACAAATGAAGCAGTAGAAGCGTACCTATCGTTTCTCATTTGTTTTCAAACATCGCCGTTTACATTAAATATATAAATATTTTAAAATAACTATAGTTAAATAATGATTTGTGAGTAAACAGCTTAATTTTATTCGTTAAATAGTCCTAACAAATGCCACACTTGATTTCCAAATTCTCTAGATAAATTCACTCCTCACTTCATGAGTCGTGATTTTATCGATAATTTGGAAATCACTCGTGGCATTAGTTATGATAAATCTTCTTAGGTATTCCTTTTCACATGTCCAAATCCATCTTATTTGTGTTGTTGCGATAACTTCTACTAGAGATTCTTGCACTTTCATATTTTCCCTTATGTAATTATTTATAATTTTTCCCCTTCGAAATCGTCCCCTGCATAATTCAACTCCCTTAAATCATGGCTAATGTTGTCCTCCTACCTCATTCTTGGTTTACTGATTGGGCGCTTTCCCGCTGATTTTCCTAAAAGAAGTTTCCATGCAGCTCAGTGAATAAAATGTTTAATAAAGAATAACACATAAGCAACTTACATATTTCATATAATATTATTAAATTGCAAATATCGCGTAACAATGTATTGGTTAAACGGCCTTCTATGATCTTTAGGATATTTCTTCATTTTTGCTTAAAATTATAGACCTGGGATCGTGTGATCACTTGCAAGTACAGATGGAAAAATGAACACCAGGTTCGAACAATTACACATCTGGTCCGACAATTTAATTTCGACATATTTCAGTGATAGTCGACCGATTGATTTGAACTGACATGATCTGTGAATTAAATTGGTCAAAATTGAGTTCCTTGCGTATGCACAAATCTGACATATTCTCAAGATATTCTAACTGAAAGTAGAGATAAACAATTGCAACAATTATTTGCTAACTTTTAATAATAAAAAACAACTGAAATCAACTACTTTATTTGTTGCATTATTTTTTATTCAGAACACAAATTTCACAAACACAATGGGATAATTAATAATAGGCTATTATGAATCCATCTTCAGTACAAACAAAATATGATTACGACATTATAAGGTTCTTGCAGGGTCAATTTTAAGATATGGTAGTGAAGCATGGACAATATGAAGTGGAGATGAATGCCAAATAAGAGGAAATGAGACGTGATTTAGCTATGCGCCGTACAGCAGGCCATACAAAATATGACCATAAAATAAATTATGAAATTATGGAAGAGTTGGGTATAGAACCCATTCTACATAATATACAAAACTACTAGAACAACTGAAAAGCCCCTCTTCTACGAAAGCGATCTCACAGAATTCCAAAAGTTATGCTTCGTAATCCTCAAGCAAAAAATCGCTGGGACGTCCAAAAAAGCGCTGGGTGGAATATTCCTCTTTGAGACCGTAACAGGCCACGTGGTCTAATACTTGCATGGATTATCATTATTATTATTATCATTATCATTATCATTATCATTATCATTATCATTATCATTATCATTATCATTATCATTATCATTATCATTATCATTATCATTATCATTATCATTATCATTATCATTATCATTATCATTATCATTATCATTATCATTATCATTATCATTATCATTATCATTATCATTATCATTATCATTATCATTATCATTATCATTATCATTATCATCATTTCATTATCATTATCATTATCATTATCATTATCATTATCATTATCATTATCATTATCATTATTATTATTACTTTATATGGACGATATCCTAAAAGAATGGAAGAAGGTTTTAACTAATGAAGGAATATTAATTGATAATAAAGATAAAATAAATGCTTTATTATTCGCTGACGATGTTGTACTTTTAGCAGAATCTGAAAATGAGCTCCAAATGTTAGCATATAAATTTAAATTAATAGCCAATAGATATAATTGTAAAATATCAATAAATAAGTCAAAAGTAGTGGCATTTATTGGTAAATATGGAATTAGATCAAAAATTGTACTGGATAACAAAATAATAGAACAAGTATCACATTTCCAATATTTAGGATGTGATATAACTTATAGAGAAAATAAAGATATAGAAAATAAAGTAAATAAATTTCAGGCTATTTGTGGAACCATAAAAAGAACCTTAGGTCGGAAACAAGGAAAGATACGAAACTTAAATTATATAAAACAATGGCTGTTCCTTTGTTGTTGTATGGAAGTGAAAATTGGATAATGAAATCAAGGGATAAAAGCAGGATACAGACAGCGGAAATGCTGTTTTTACGTAATGTGAAAGGATGCACAAGAGCGGATAGAATAAGGAATGAAACTATACGGGAAGAATTAAATATATATAAAATTGAAGATAAAATCAGCGAAAATAATAAGAAATGGACAGAACACTTAATGAGAATGAACAACGAAAGAATACCAAAAAGAACCTTCCTGTATAATCCCAGAGGAACAAGAGATGTTGGCCGACCACGTAGAAGATGGACTCCACTTTTAACTTCGCCGGAACAGGCTGCATAGCCTAAACCTTGTAGTAGAAGAAGAAGAAGAATTATCATTATTACTATTACTTAGAGTATATTGAGTATAGTAGCAATTTTAAATTCTCCATTACTCAATTAATGGGACGTACTGTCCATCCAAGAGACGAGACAGATTGCAAGGAGGGCGTTGCATATTTTTTTATGCACATAATGTACTGTATACAGTGACATAAGAACTTGCAGTTCACCAACTGGTCACTGCGTCTCATCTCTTGGACCGCACATTGAAATTATATATTTGACATAATTGTTCGCTTTGTTCTGAATATATAATATATCTGTTTTATAAATAATGAAGCAGTTCTCTGGAGTCAACTTCCTCATAAAGTGAATTACACCGACAAATCAATGGATTCGTGATCATCAGGGATTGTCTTGTTCCGAATGGAGAGAAGCGATTAAAATGCAAGCCAGTGTAACGACAGTACGTTCTTTTCCGGACAGGTCTAGGGACGATACCCCTCCGTAGACGTTGTCGCAGAGAGCATGTAACCCTTGCACACGTCCTTGGGGCCTATTCGTTTGGAGAATCGCAGAGAAACATTCGGCAACACATTATTCGAAGCATGATGGCAGAAGCATTGCGGGTTATAGAAACACAGTTTATGAGGAAGTTCATGGTGTGACCACAGTTAGAAGTAACAGACGAATATATATTATTGCATTTAGACCATCTTCTAAAATTGGTATGATATTAGATCCCACAATTCGTTTTGAGACTCATAGTGGCCAACCTGAGGAAGTTGACTCTGAAAAGAAAGCCATTGACTATTACAAAGATAAATACCAACTAGATAGTATAACTGTCACAGGATTGATGATCGGGGCAAGAGGTACTATACCAGGATTCTTAACCAAATTTTGGAATTCCTTAGATTTGGACAGGGTGTATTTTTCTAAAATTTCCATCGCTGCCATTAGAGGATCAATTTCAATTTTAAGTAACCATAGTTACAATATTTCTAATCTATGGTATGTATACTTCAATTAGGCCTACAATTTTATTTTTTAATGTATTTAAAAGTGTAAAGTGATCCCACAACAGGCCCGGAGGCCTTGGGGTAGTAGGAGATTAAGGCTCCCACTTTTTCTAGACAATCAACACTTTATGTCAGCCCTGCGTGACGGCCGCCTTTACCCCAGAACAAGCGTCTGGTACTCATTTCCGTTAGAGGCTGAGTCGACCCCAGGGCCATAATGCCGCCAGAGGATTTTGGTCAGTTTAAAAATCCTGACCCCAACGGGACTTCAACCCTCGACCCTCCAGCTTGTAACTCAGTGCCTTAACCACTACGCTACGGCGTGCCCCTTTTTAATGTATTTACAAAATGTATTTCATACATTCCAAAAATTAATTGTCTGTATCACTTCGTCCTTGAGGCAATCCTCTAATGAGGAAAGTTGTATATAATAAAATGTGGTAAAATTATTAATTTTACTCCATTTTCTAACAAGAAAAAAGCAGAATGAAGAATTTAACTTGTTTACAGAGTTAATACTCTAACGTTCGGCAGAATAACTCTACATGCGACATGTTTGGTAACTCAATTTAATTTGATTTTAATTAAACATACAATTTCAAACCCAATCTGAAGCAAATCGTTTTAATTGAATGTTCGATAGGAGATTATAGTGTTATGTAATTAATATTCACCACTAAATAATTAATATCTGCTTTTATCGATACATCTGTAATGTATATTTCATACCAAGATTATAATAATATGCATTTCCTTAATCCTATTTGGAAAGATAATTGGTTGGCATAATTTTATAATATACAGAGTACGTTATAAAATCTTACTTATAATTGCTCAAAAATAATAAAAAAAAACGGAAAACGCACTAAACAAATAACGAAGTTAGTCTCGTGCCAACACAAGTAATGAAGTCAACATTGTCTTCGTTCAATTGAAGAAGAAGAAAAAAAAGATAATGGCGATGAACCTTAGGAACTACAGCACATTCTAACTAAACAGCCCATAGGATATTTTGAACATTTCATGTAAGAAATGTCAATGATTAATACGATTTATGAAGAGAAGTAATAGAATGAGCCCTAACATGGAAATCAAGCGATTTCGTTTACATGTCCATATAACATACTTTATTTCTGTGTGTACGATGAATGTTTCCTGGAAGTTTGGCCGCACCTTTCTGTTACACCATGTATTTACACATATATATATATATATTAATATATAATTATGGAATATTCACCTGAAAGGTCTGTCTCCTCAACTTAATTATCATTTAACTGTAGCGCTTTCGGGATATGTTTGAATTTTAATTTCGAAAAATTAAATCATATAAACAATCGATGACCAATTTATTGCATCTGCTACAAGGCTACAAGAATCATCATATACTGAGTAAAGCTCCCTATCCTTATCTTGATAAATGTGTATCAAATTACAATTTTTCGGAAATTATTTATAAATTAATTCAGACTGATAAATGTAAAATATCTAATAAATATAGCCTATACGTGGTAGACCAAAGTCAACGTGGATAAAGGGAATTCAAAACAACATGAAGAAGAGCAATATGACAAAAGCCGACACGCAAGACCAGGAAATGTGGAAGAAGAAAAAATATATTTTGCTTGAGGAGACCTGTGTCTATAACAGGAAGAATCCGGAAATAAAAAATGTATTAGTCCTATATATTTGTTTCCTTACTTATCGCTAAAATTTGTCACTAGGGAATGTGGTTGTGCAGCTGGGCTGGTAACCGACCACGTAAATATTTGCAAACTCATCTCTCTCAACTCGTGTCCAACTCAGGGTCTAGTCGAGGGACATAGAGGTTTGTGAACCTGCCTGCCGACCCACGCCTGACGCACCATCACAGGGGAAGATGAGCGAAATGGATGAGATGAGTATGGAGAAATTGTGTAACGAAATTGTGGCAGAGGAAAATGGGAGAAAACTCCGAGAAAAACTTGCCCAAGCTTCGAAAACCACAAGGAACGACCGAGACTCGATCTCGGGATCCCAGCGGTGACAGACGAAAGTTAACCGCTTGCGTCACGGAGCCGCCATCTGCTCTTCATAATATTGTCTCTCCTTAAACTTGAACTCATCAAAATAGATTTGTTGCTAAACGTTGAAACAGCGTTTTTTTTTGTAATCCCACAACAGGCCTCGGGAGGCCCTTGGGGTAGTAGGAGGTTAAAGCTCCCACTTTTTCTATACAATCGGCACTTGATGTCAGCCGGGTTGTCAACCCTGCGTTACGGCCACCTTTACCCCCAGAACAAGCGCCCGGTACTCATTTCCGTTAGAGGCTAAGTCGACCCCAGGGCCATAATGCCGCCAGAAGGTTTTGGTCAGTTTAAAAATCATGACCCCACCGGGACTTGAACCCTCGACCTACCGACTTGTAGCGCAGTGACTTAACCACTACGCTACGGCGTGCCCACTGAAACAGCGGTTAACTTGTTAAATAATATTAATCATAAAATTAATAAATTAAAAACAAACATCTTAATATGAACAAAATACGATTTTCTGAAATGCTACCGCCGGCATAGCTCTCTGGATCATTTAAGCACTCCACCACGACAAGGTAAAGAAACCATGGAGGGAATTATTTTAGTAATAAAAGAAAATAATAAAATATACAAATCTCCACAACTACAAGCAGACCAAATGAGATTTTTTACTTATATCGTCAGGTTAAACTAGATGAAAATAAAGCACAGATAGGTTTATATTAAAGGCATCATTAATAGCTGCAAACATTATACAAGACGTTCAAACTTAACAGAATAATTATCAGATTCATCTCCACCCAATATACCTAAACCTACTACCAAAACAAGTTTTATTGTACCAACCTATAGGATTCAGATGCAGAGGAAATCCAAGACAACAGTGTACCTGCCAAGAGCATTTTGAAACTTAGGAACAGATTCAGAAAATGAAGCCGTGATGATGATGATGATGATATATAAAATTAACAAACTGAATTATAAATTAAATATTAAATTTCAAATCTCGAGATGCCACATTTTGATTATTGTGACATTTTATTGACATATTCATAACATCTGTATCAGATATATTTTCAACATTCGTAAATAAGGTCATATTGCTTCGTGCTTCCTACTGAAGGTAGCTCCACATCCATGAATACAGGAAAATGCATACCCTTATTTTACAATTAAAAATTATTATACATAGCTATACATTCAAGCTACTTATCCTCTCGCTTCGATCTCTTATCCTCCAAACACAACTTGAATACACGATCACACCAGAATCTCCTCTTCCACATCCCACAACACAGAACCTAACCGTTATTCCAATTCATACACTAGATATTGCCATACGAATAATGTATTGCCGGACAATAGCTTTCTTTAAAAGAAAATTAAGACCCTCTGTTATATAATTGGTCTTTCACTGGATTAATTGATGGTTCCTGATTGTTTTACTTCTGTGAAATTAAGACCCTCTGTTATATAATTGGTCTTTCACTGGATTAATTGATGGTTCCTGATTGTTTTACTTCTGTGAAATATAAGACCCTCTGAATTATATAATTGGTCTTTCACGTGGGTGTTGATGACTGGTTCCCTGATTGTTTTACTTCTGTGAAATTAAGACCCTCTGTTATATAATTGGTCTTTCACTGGATTAATTGATGGTTCCTGATTGTTTTACTTCTGTGAAATTAAGACCCTCTGTTATATAATTGGTCTTTCACTGGATTAATTGATGGTTCCTGATTGTTTTACTTCTGTGAAATTAAGACCCTCTGTTATATAATTGGTCTTTCACTGGATTAATTGATGGTTCCTGATTGTTTTACTTCTGTGAAATTAAGACCCTCTGTTATATAATTGGTCTTTCACTGGATTAATTGATGGTTCCTGATTGTTTTACTTCTGTGAAATTAAGACCCTCTGTTATATAATTGGTCTTTCACTGGATTAATTGATGGTTCCTGATTGTTTTACTTCTGTGAAATTAAGACCCTCTGTTATATAATTGGTCTTTCACTGGATTAATTGATGGTTCCTGATTGTTTTACTTCTGTGAAATTAAGACCCTCTGTTATATAATTGGTCTTTCACTGGATTAATTGATGGTTCCTGATTGTTTTACTTCTGTGAAATTAAGACCCTCTGTTATATAATTGGTCTTTCACTGGATTAATTGATGGTTCCTGATTGTTTTACTTCTGTGAAATTAAGACCCTCTGTTATATAATTGGTCTTTCACTGGATTAATTGATGGTTCCTGATTGTTTTACTTCTGTGAAATTAAGACCCTCTGTTATATAATTGGTCTTTCACTGGATTAATTGATGGTTCCTGATTGTTTTACTTCTGTGAAATTAAGACCCTCTGTTATATAATTGGTCTTTCACTGGATTAATTGATGGTTCCTGATTGTTTTACTTCTGTGAAATTAAGACCCTCTGTTATATAATTGGTCTTTCACTGGATTAATTGATGGTTCCTGATTGTTTTACTTCTGTGAAATTAAGACCCTCTGTTATATAATTGGTCTTTCACTGGATTAATTGATGGTTCCTGATTGTTTTACTTCTGTGAAATTAAGACCCTCTGTTATATAATTGGTCTTTCACTGGATTAATTGATGGTTCCTGATTGTTTTACTTCTGTGAAATTAAGACCCTCTGTTATATAATTGGTCTTTCACTGGATTAATTGATGGTTCCTGATTGTTTTACTTCTGTGATTATATTGACTTTATTCATCTTAATTGTTGTTTAATTTGTATAAATATTTACTTATAATTGTTATGATCTTGTGTAAATATTTTCTATATTTAATTTTTTTCGCTGGTTGAATGGATAACTCTGACGTTAAATAAATTATTATTATAATTATTATTATTATTATATTATTATTATTATTATTATTATTAATATTATTATTAATATTATTATTATTATTATTATTATTGGATAGAAGGGGTACAATCAGCTATGAATATCAGAGGAATGGAGGAAGATCAATGGATGGATAGAGAAGAATTGCGTTTGGTTTCCGGAAGACGGCGGCAGCTGCCATGATACCGGATGATGATGATTACTATTATTACTATTATTATCATTACTATTATTATTATTATTATTATTATTATTATTATTATTATTACTTCTATTTAATGTATACATTAATGCTATCATCAGACACTGGAGATTGACAGTTCATGGTAATATTCCTCTCTCAAGACACACAATTTTAGACACACTCTTATATGCAGATGATCAGGCTCTTTTCGGCAATAATGAAGATAAATTACAATATTCCACTCATCATCTTAATATAATAGCCCAACGATTTAACATGGAAATATCAACAACAAAATCTAAAGTTATGGCCTTTCTAGGGAAATTCCCAGTAAGAAGTAAAATTTGTATTCAGAATTCAATATTAGAGCAAGTAAATTCACTTAAATACTTAGGATATAATCTAACGTATAATGAGGAATGTGATATATCCTTTAAAATACAAAACTTTAATAAAGTTTTAAGAATTATCAACCAAGTTTTTAAACCATCAAAAGTGCAGAGACACACAAGAATGAAAATCTATAAAGTTCTCGCTAAACCCATAATCTGTTATTGCACTGAAGCTTGGACCATCAGAACTCAGGATGATCGTCATATTACAGCCACGGAGATGAAATTTCTGCGACGAACTGCAGGTTATAGCCTTCTAGACCACCAAAGAAATTCAACAATAGCCAGAGAGTTAAACATCGTACCTATATCTGAATACCTCCAAGAATATAGAAACAATTGGCTAGCCCATATTCGCGCATGGATCGTCACAGAATACCAAAACAAATTCTTCACTACATTCCTCGAGGCAGAAGATCTGTGGGTCTACCTTTTCGGAGATGGCGGCAGACCGTAACGGGTCACTGGGCCTAATACTTGAAAGGCAGATGATTATTATTATTATTATCATCATCATCATCATCATCATCATCATCATTATTATTAAGGATTGTTTCAAGGATACCCCATGTCGCCAAAACTGTTTAAAATACGAGTATATATAGACATTTGTGTAGTAGAATTGTCACGTAAGAGTGCAAGAATGGGACTGGAATGAACAGAAAGAAGATATCTACATACACTTACTTTTTGCCGATGATCAGATAATTATAAACCAGGATGCAGAAGATGAAAATTATATGTGTAATCAGTTGTCAACATCATATCAGAAATGGGGTTTGAAAATCAACCAAAAACAGAGTATTTAACAAATGACCCAGATGAATGTTGATGGGGTAAATATAAAGAAAAGCGATAATTTCTGTTGTTTGGGATCAATTATAGAGAAAGATGGAACACAAATAAGAAATTGCAAAAAGGATCAGTAATGTAAGGAAAGTAATAGGAATGTTAAACTCTATACTATGGAGTAAAAACGTCATTAACAGAACAAAACAACTAATTTATAAATCCATACTAAAAAGTATAATGTTATATGGTTCGGAAGTTTGGGCAATGACACAACAACATGCCAGCAGAATGACTTCAGTTGAAATCGATTTTTCGAGAAGAGCTGCCAGAAAATCTCGACTGGAAAGAATTACAAACACAGAAATTAGAAAATGGATGAATGCAGAAATTAGTTTAATTGTGAGATTGAACACAGAAGGCTAATATGGTATGGGCACGTAAGAAGAATGAATGATGGAAGACTGCCAAAGGTCATCTATACATGAAAAATTGAAAGAACGAACAGAAAAGGAAGACCATATGGCCTTAACTCTGCGAGAATAAATAAATCGTTATTAAAAAAACTGTTATAGGAACATAATTAAGCAAGCAATGATTTAATAAAATTTGTCTAACTTTTATTATAATTACGTAACGCATTACTTTTAACCCAAATTACCCAATAAAAAATGTTATTTAGGAGAGTTGAAATTGCAGTGATTTAAGTCACATTTCTATGTTTTCCGGAAATTAACATAAGGCATATGAAAACAGAAATTAATGTTGTAACGTAAAGATAGAACTTAGAGGAGTTCATCTGAATCAAATTTAATACTATAGAGGCTTCAACAGAATAAAATTTGCAGTCCTATAGTTTTTACACCTTTACTGGTAAAGAAACTGACACCAATCCGTTTGTTTGAAATAAAATTATAAATATGTTTTGTATATTTATTGCTGATGATGTAGTACTAATGACCGATAGCGAGGAGATACTAAAGGACAACACGCACACACTATTGAGTAACACTAAGGAATTAGCACTGGAAGTAAATATCAATAAAACTAAATATATGGTCACACGTAGAAATTCATTATATAATGGAAATGGACAGCTAATGACAAATGAGGTATATTTTGAGGAAGTGGTTGAATTCAAATACCTAGGAACAATAATCACAAATCGGAATGAGATGCACAAAGAAATTAAACATAGGCTCAATTCTGGAAATGCGTGCTATTATGCATTGCAGAGACTTTTGATGTCCCAACTTCTTTAAAAAAATCGTTAAATTCAAAATATATAAAACTATTATTCTACCAGTTATATTATATGGGTGCGAAACATGGACTCTTACTTTAAGGGAGGAAATGGGATTACGAGTTTTTGAAAATAAAGTTCTTAGGAAAATTTTTGGACCAATGAGAGATGAACAGACAGGTGAATGGAGAAGACTACCAAGCAATGAACTACATGGTCTTTACAGGAAGCCAGATATAATAAAAACAGTTAAGTCTAGTAGAGTCCAATGGCCATACATGTGCGCGTATGGGGAATGCAGAGGGAAAACGCCCAGTTGGTAGACAAAGAATGAGGTGGGAGGACAACATTGACTAGAATTGATTTGAGGGAAGTAGATTATACAGGGAATGATTTGAAAGCATTATCTCGGGATAGGGATGTAAGGAGAGCTTATGTCCGCGCAGCCATGAACCTACGAGTTCGATAGTGCCAGTGAGTAAGTAAGTATATTAAAATATATCAACTGTTTTCCAAGATTAAAATTTGTACAGGATTACGGAAAATAAGGATTTGCGTCAGAGTATTTAGTTAGAAATACTTGATGTTTCTATTGACGTATTTAATGTGATAGAAAACATTGTTGACCTAAATGCGGAATTATCTTTGCTCGTCTATTTCAGTAACACTCATGTATTTGGAAATACTTTAGGTATAATTTATATCTTATATTTACAATAATTAATTCACTACGTCGGCTGTGTATTAATAACCTATCATAAAGTTGACTAACATCAGCGATAACAATTGATACACCGCTAATACAATGTATAGTATTATCTTTAGCAAGAAAAATAAAAAGAAACACTTGTACTGATAAATCTCAATTGGAAGATTGTCAGCTGATAACGAAAATGAATTTGTTAATACATTCTTCGATATTACGTAATCAATACAGTATGAAAATATAATTTGAAAATACACAAATACGAAATCCAGGAATTATGCATGACGACGCTACAATAATGGATAGCTATACACGTAAATAACCTCAGTTTTTCTGCTTATAAAAACGGTATTATACACTAGAAATTTCAGTCTACATCTAGTGATCAGAACAGAACTACGAATTTAAAATCAACAAGAGACGTAATGGCACATACAAGCATTTTTCTTGCAATTTTGTTCAACGTGATTTGCTTTGCTGCTATCGCACAAGCAGCGCCTTCACAAGGAGGAGAAATTGTTAGTAACAAGTGGTGTTACAATGGAACAGTTTTTAAAACCAGAGAACATATAAGAATACGTGTAACAGTTCGCTATCCAGAAGGATGGACGATATCTGAAATTGTGGCTGGTTTTGAATGGTCGAAGAATGGTTATGGAAATGGATCGATTTCATCTGACTTCCTCGGGAAAAATTCTTGGGAAATACTGTTGAACTTGGAACCGGATACATTTGGAATTTTTGAAGTTGAAGTTACAACCAAACACGAGGTAAGTTTGAATCCATAGTAAATTTGAATTCCAAAATAAAAATTAGGAATTTTCAGAACTGTAACAACTAATATAATTAGCCTACTGTGTTTTATATACTTCTCAATTCATCATTTATTTGGTTTATGAATCCCAGAAGTGCAGTAGCTACCATACTGAGTAGGTTTCTGATGTCCATACCTTCCCTTACCATTTACCCAAGTTCCATCTGAATTATTAACCTTTCATGTTTCCTGATGGTTTTTCATACAAATAATTTCTCAATCAAAATTTCGAAAACGTTTCTCACTCTTAGCTATCAAGTGTTTTATCTAGTAGCCCTGATTTTATTAAGAGGACAGTTTAAATGGATGAAATTTCTTCCATTATTATTTTTCATCCTATTTGAGGCGGAATACTTGTCTACGTTTTGAAGTCGTTTACTTCATTTCCTTTTCTGTGTAAAGAACAATGAATTGATAGAAACATAAAAAATGGAATATCTTATCAAATATGAGAAAAAACAACTATGGCAAAAGAAGAATTATTTACACACGTAACTACATAAAACAATGGTTTATAATAGAACAATTTGAGGGAAGTAGATTATATACATGGAATGATTGGAAAGCATTAGCTCAGGATAGGGATGTATGGAGAGCTTATGTCCGCGCGGTCATGAACCTACGTGTTCGATAGTGCCAGTGAGTAAGTAAGTAATAGCACAAAAGTAACAAACAAGAGAGTTTTACTAGGGAATTATAGGTGTGGCAGCTTCCCGTTGCTTTCCACACCGGTGAAGGATGATGATGGTGATGGCCGGATCATTTTCGCGGACCGTTGGGCCCTAAGCTTCCTGACATTTGTCTTACAGGTGAGGAAAAACCCCGATAAAAACCTCACCCAGAAAAACTGCCCCAACCGGGGATTGAATCCGGTCCCGCTGCTTGACAAGGCAGCACGCTACCTCGAGACCACAGCGGTGGACTGATTAATATATAAGAAACAATATTTGAAGCAGATACAAAGTAATGTTTTTTTCAAAAAACATTTTCAATTAATTATTTGTTAATTTCCCTAAATAGGGTTGAAATAAAAGTGTATTATTTATTTTCGTTGACTTTGTAATTGTTTTTAATACTGGTTATATTATAATTAATTGTAGGACTGTAAGAATAACATAACTCATGACTAATTTAAATATACACCAAAGATTTAGTCATTTATTTAAAAATATTTGAACTAAAGTATTAGATTAACAAAAATAGTTTCCTTGGATCTATTTTAAATATTGATCCAATCACAGAACATTGATCTTAAGTGCGGCCTGAATGAATCTCTTGTGTACCTGAGCCATATCTTCCTTGGACTTTCCAGAATCTGAATCTCTTTCCATGTGGTTCATACTATAGAGTATAGATCCTTCTGTAGATACTAGAGATCCTTTTTGTAGACATTCTGTTAAGATGATGTTCCAATTCTCTGCCAATCATGCATTTAGTTCAAGACTGGTTTAATATTTATATGATCCAATATATATGCATTTCGTTTTCCCGTTTCAGTTGTTTAACCTTATAGTTCCGATCATAAAGTTCATTTCATATATCAATTATAATAATCCCCATTTTCATTTTAATTCAACGAGGACTTTTACAAATATTTCTTCTAAATTTATATCGAATTTTGTTTCTATCTCGTATCAATAATTTTTAATATATGTATTTGTTATGCTAATTCAGAAAAGATATAATTGTGTATTATTAATATTGATTTGAATTAATCTAACTTAATCCCAACTAACCTCTGATAGCACTATGTAGCGCAGATAACCAAATATCGAATTTTCTCTCATGTGAAATTATTCAGCTATGAAGTCATGTTTCTATTTCAGAAAATGAATTCAGAAATATAGTGTCAGATTTATAATTTATAAATGTATTTTTAATAAATAATTGAAGAATGAGACATTTTTAATGAGAAAATGCATACATGCATACATACAGACATACATACGTAGTGTTCTGCCCAAGAGCAGATCTTTCACTGCAAACTCAGAATTCTCCACTCCTTTTTTATCTCAGCTTTCCTTTTTGTATCCGCATACAAACCATTCATTTCAATATAATAAAAATTGAGAAAACTTGATTTTTTAAATAAATTCTTCTTTCTTCTTCTTTCTTCTTCTTCTTCTTCTTCATCTTCTTCGGTTTTCCCCCATTTATAGGTTTGCCGTCTTCAGTTTCCATTTATCTCTAACATTCCAATCTCCCACTTCCAAATTCCTATGATCCATTATAATTCTGACGTAGGTTTTCCATTTCCATCTTGGTCTGCCACGTTTATTTCTTCCAGGGGGGTGACCATTGGTATATATTTTTTTGGCCATCTTTCATTTTCCATTCTTTGTACATGGCCATACCATTTAAGCGTTTGATTTTCAACCTCTTAACAACCGATGTGGTAACATTCATTTCTCTCCAAAGGAATTCATTTCTTATTTTATCCTGTCTTGTTTCTTGGAGGCTTCTTCTAAAATAATCAAATTCAACTGTCCTAATTTTATTATTTGTACTTTCGCCAAAGACCAAGTTTCACTTCCATATGACAAAATATTCTGTATTATCCTCTTATAAATTTTCATTTTAATTTCCTTTGTGATATATTTGTTCCAAATTATTCCATGTAATCAATTCTACGGGAATTTAAATGTAACAACAATAGGCCAATATAAAAGTGTACATTTCCTATTAATGCATTATCAGTAACAAATAGTTTTAACCGGTTTCATCTACAGAGACTAGCTCATTCTAGTTCTCCTAAATACACGATTACTTAATGCAGATTTTTACGGTACCACGTACAACCTGATTTCTTCTATTTCTTACGGATCTTCTACCAGTGGTATAGATGATGGAAATTGAGAAGTCCTTTAATCACAGATGGAAACGTTAGATCTGGGACCTACAATCTGTGGTGTATACGTCTATATAACACATCAAAACAAATCCATAAAATAGTTATTTAAATATTTTATTCCATCACAACATTTTAGTTAATCGAATTTATGGGCGCTCTATAATTCTACATGAATCCCGTATACTACAACATAAAAATAATACAGATGTGGTGTAAATTTAACGTACCGTAAAATTATCAAAATATCATCGATAACTCCTAGCAACGTGATTTAAAAAGTAATTAATTGAATTACATATCAAAATGTCTAACTTTAAAGCGGAATGTATTCGATACATAGGTCTACTTACTTACTTACTCACTGGCACTATCGAACCCGTAGGTCCATGGCCACGCGGACATAAGCTCTCCATACATCCAATCCTGAGCTAATGTTTTCCAATCATTCCCTGTATAATCTACTTCCCTCAAATCATAGTTAATGTTGTTCTCCCACCTCATTCTTGATCTACCAACTGGGCGTTTTCCCTCTGGCTTTCCTACAAGAAGCTTCCATGCAAGTCTTTCATTCCCCATATGTGCAACAAGTCCTGCCCATCGCAGTCTACGAGACTTAACTGTTCTTATTATATCTGGCTTCCTATAAAGACCATGTAGTTCATTGTATTATGTAAGTCTTCTCCATTCACCTGTTTGTTCATCTCTCTTTGGTCCAAAAATTTTCCTAAGTACTTTATTCTCAAATACTCGTAATCTCCTTTCCTCCCTTAAAGTAAGAGTCCATGTTTCGCACCCATATAATATAACTGGTAGAATAATAGTTTTATATATTTTCAGTTTAACGTTTTTTGAAAGGAGTTGGACCATCAAAAGTCTCTGCAATGCATAATAGTACGCATTTCCAGAATTGGGCCCATGTTTAATTTCTTTGTGCATCTCATTCCTGTGTGTGATTATTGTTCCTAGGTATTTGAATTCAGCCACTTCCTCAAAATTTCCCTCATTTGTCATTAGCTGTCCATTTCCATTATATAATGAATTTCTACGTGTGACCATATATTTAGTTTTATTGATATTTACTTCCAGTCCTAATTTCTTAGTGTTACTCAATAATGTGTGCGTGTTGTCCTTTAGTATCTCCTCGCTATCGGCCAATAGTACTACATCATCTACATAGGTATACTGATGTAAAAAATTATTTGTATTCATATGGATTATGTCAAATGCTCTTAATATTTGTAAATACCTATAGGAACATCTGCTATTGCCTTATCAAGTAATGAAGTGTTTAATTTTGCAGACGGATAAGGACGAAGATGAAAATTTTAAACACTCTAATGTTAATATATACGACGAGTTGTATATCAGTTCTTCAGGACCTGGTATAGCCGAGGATGTTATCGACCGACAAATCCAGAGACAACGTTAAGACACGTACAACATTCATTGATTTATTAACCTTATTTTCAATTCTATGTTATTTCTACAAATAAAAATGTTTATAATATATCCCTGAATGTAATTATTTTGATCCAGTAATTTTCCTTTCATGTAGATCACAAGGAAAGTATTCAAATTATTGCTTAGACATACATTTGCCCATGATAATATGTGTATAAAATACGTAAGATATAATATTAAATATATATTGTAACATATGTTTCAAAGAAATCTCCCGACTCAGACTAGTTAATTTATTACCGAACTTTCAAATACATTTTTCTTCTTTTTTAAATTCTACTAAGTTTCTTGTTTTATTTTTTAGATCTAAAATAATTATTTAAGTATTCGAACTCAGCATCGCTTAACATCTAACACTTTTCTGCAAATAATACTGTTTACCAGCTCTTCTAATCTTTTGTTCTTTTAATCGATCCGTTCCGAACTTTCCCCACCCTAAGAGATCAGTCGTCCAGCACCGTCAAATGTCCGCTCTTCTGCTTGGTCTGTTCCGAACATTCCCGATTCAAAGATCATTCAACCAAATCCTCGAATATTCGCTCTTGTGTTGAGTTCTTTCTGAATATTCCCGATCCAAAGAGCCTTCATTAACTTGTACTGCTCACACGCTTATAGAAGAGAGACGCTCAAGAGACCAAGTTCATTCCTGAGCGACACCTCACTAATTTGAATAACAACTATCACCCAGGTCAACCCTTAAATTGGAGAAACAAATTTTCATAGTCAAAGGTGGGCTGTCTGTGACCCGCGTGCGCAGGTGGTGAGCAGTTCTTTTTTTTTTTTTTTTTTTTTTAGATTTAGATTTATTTATTTAGCCTGGTGGAGTTAAGGCCATGTGGCCTTCTCTTCCACTCACCAGGGCAAACATATATTACATCAGAATATAACAATCTCGATTAACTCTAATATTAAATACTAAATAAAAATTAGATCAAAAAGATAATATCTATTATATTACGATCTATAATGTAACTAGTTAATGTTAGTTAAAATTAAGACTAAAACTAATAATAAAATGTATACAATCAAGACATATTAAATTATTCCGGTCTAATGTATATAAAAGACAAAGAAAAATAATGAGATATAGAAAACTAATTTTACGATTATACAATATTTAAAACAAAGCCAAAGAAAATATTTGTTAATCTTAATATTATTTTCATAAATAATTGAATTTATTAATGGTTAAAAGAATACTATCAGTGAGGTGTATAAGTTAGTTTGTTATTAAATAATTCTTTACTTTGTTTTTGAAGAATGTTATAGTTTGACAGTCTCTGACATAGGGCGGAAGGGAATTCCATGTTTTGGTAAGTGAGACCGTAAAAGATAATGAATAATATACTCTGTGATGAGGCGGGATATAAAGGACAATGTGCTGATGGAATCGAGTGTCAAGATTGTGTGTGTCGGATAGTCTGATCAAGCGGCGTGATATATAATTAGGCGATGATGTGGGAAGTATTTTATAGAGAAGGGATAGGGAATGAACAGTTCTACGATCTCTTAGACGAAGCCACGATAATTGTTCCAGGGACGGTGTAACATGGTAATATTTGCGAATACCACAAATAAAACGTGCGCAAGAATTATGAACACGTTGAAGTCTTTGAGTGTAAATACTATTTAAGTCTGTAAAAAGAGTGTCACAATAATCAAAATGGGGCATTGCAAGTGTTTCTATTAACATTTTCCTTAGAGCGAATGGCAGACAATTTCTTACGAGATTTAATGAATGTATTATTGAGAAGACTGTTTTGCATGTATGGTTTATTTGTGTATTCCAAGTTAAGTTGTTGTCAATAAATACTCCTAGAATTTTTACTGTCTCACTATAAGGAATTTGAACTCCGTTTAATGATACGTGCGAGACTGTGTTTAGGTTAACAGAGAATGGACCCCGGGGTTCCAAGACATGTAGTCCACTTGTCCCGGCAAAATTTGTATGTGATTAATATAATTCAGGTATGTGCTATGATTATGGATGTATATAAATGTAGCGTATATCAGCAAGTAACGGGTTCGGCTGCGTTATTCATTTTATTGTTATTTTATGCACAGAAAAATGAAGACGACTTACAGAAATCAATGCATGCATTAAATGAAATATGTAAATTATACGATCTAAAGATTTCTGTAAGGAAAACGAAGACCATGGATTTTAGAGGAAGCGATCCAGTGAGATCCAAAATTATTTTAGAAAATCAAAGTATAGAACAGGTGTCTAGTTTCAAATATTTGGGCTGAGATGTTGGCTACAATGTGGAAAGAGATATTGACTCCAAAATAAATAAATTTCAGACGGTGTGTGGAACAATACAGAGAGCATTCAAAAATAAAATTAGAAAATAAACCAAGATAAAAATGTATAATGTTATGGCGGTTCCCACAATATTGTATGGATGTGAAACTTGGGCTCCAGTGAAAAGACAGAAGGATAGAATACAGACGGCGGAGATGAGATTCCTAAGACAAGTAAAAGGATGTACATGACTTGGTAGAATAAGAAATGAGGATATATCAGAAGAATTGAAAGTACAGCCTTTATTGGATAAAGTCACGAATTACAGACAGAAATGGATTGATCACATGGATGGAATGAGTAAGGAGAGATATCCATTGTTAGCAAGAAATTATCAAGCAAGAGGAAGGGGTGATGTTGGAAGACCTAGAAGACGTTGGGCTGATGCATTATGAAGTCGAAACGGGCAATTGTCTAATCTCTGGAGTGATGATGATGATGTTCTAGACCGAACCTCTCCATCTAGTTAAGGGTACCGAATATTTGTTCTTCCTTTGGGTTAGTATTGAAGCAAAATTTGTGGGAATCTATTGTACTTTCTAATTGTTGGAGTCAGTCAGATCTTGAATTTTGAATTTTATCTACAACACTGTAGATGTTAGTGAGATTTGGGGTTTCCAAAGAACGGAAATACTAAATAAGGTATATACGCATTTTCTAAAGTATATTACAGGACTTAGTAAGGCCGTTTCTAACTGTGGAATTTTATATGAATTCGGGTCATTCCAGGACGACATTAACTGTAAAATTCGTGTACTCAAATATTGGTTGCGAGTAATCCAAGGTGAACAAACAATGCTTAGAGCAATTTGTTACGACCACCAAATTAAAAACATAGATGTTAAATTTTGGGCAGACGAGGTTAGGAGAGAACTCCAAAAGATTGGGATGGGCTGGATATGGGAAAAAGGGACTGAAAATCGCAAGAACGTGTGGAGAAAAATAAGGAGGAGGTACTTAGATGTAAACCAACAAGATACCTTCGCCGAATGTACAGGAAAACGCTCACTGTGTTTACAAAGAGACCTAAAACACGTCTGGGGAAAAGAATCGTATATACTCAACCTTGGATTTAAGGAGAGATCAGGGCTTGCTTGGTTTAGGCTAGGGGCATGGAAATTTCTAAAAATTAACGACGATCACGATATGCAAATATGTCCAATGTGCGGGAACTTTGAAGATGAGATACATATATTAGGAAAATGTAATGATTTAGAATATTGGAGACGTCAGTTAATACAGGAAAGATTTCTAAATTCAAATCGGGAAAGATTGGCATGCTACGAGTTATTGGTAAATCCAGAAAATTGGATAAACCTCGGTAAATTTCTGGACAAAACGCGATAAATAAGGACAACACTCATTCATGAATAAATATATGTTATCAAAATGCAATACCATTAATTGTTAACAATTATATATAAATTAATTAGTGTATAATGCTGTTGTGTTATTATTTAATTGTAATATTAATGTGTTTTCTTTATGTAATTGTAATGTTAATGTTTTTTTAGTGTATAATGCTATTGTGTTATTACTTAATTGTAATAGTATTGTGTTTTCTTTATGTAATTGCATTGTTAATGTTTTTAGTGTATAATGCTAATGTGTTATTATTTAATTGTAATATTATTATTGTGTTTTCTTTATGTAATTGTAATGTTTTTGCTATTGTGTTATTACTTAATTGTAATATTATTGTGTTTTCTTTATGTAATTGTAATGTTTTTGCTATTGTGTTATTACTTAATTGTAATATTATTGTGTTTTCTTTATGTAATTGTAATGTTAATGTTTTTAGTGTATAATGCTAATGTGTTATTATTTAATTGTAATATTATTATTGTGTTTTCTTTATGTAATTGTAATGTTTTTGCTATTGTGTTATTACTTAATTGTAATATTATTGTGTTTTCTTTATGTAATTGTAATGTTAATGTTTTTAGTGTATAATGCTAATGTGTTATTATTTAATTGTAATATTATTATTGTGTTTTCTTTATGTAATTGTAATGTTTTTGCTATTGTGTTATTACTTAATTGTAATATTATTGTGTTTTCTTTATGTAATTGTAATGTTTTTGCTATTGTGTTATTACTTAATTGTAATATTATTGTGTTTTCTTTATGTAATTGTAATGTTAATGTTTTTAGTGTATAATGCTAATGTGTTATTATTTAATTGTAATATTATTATTGTGTTTTCTTTATGTAATTGTAATGTTATTGCTGTTTTTGTTTATTTTTCTTTACACTAGTACCAATTATTACTTTATTGTAACGGACTGTCAACAACACGTACGGCTTACTGCCCGTGCGACCCATATTTGTAAATAATATTGTAAATATCTTACTTTTTGTCTAATAAAGTCCTACTACTACTACTACTAATTAGGTTATTTCTTCATTATATTTCTTTTCTAACAATGTATAGCCAGCAACTGAATGTAAGAATTCATTTTCATCTACTCCTATTTTCCTTCTGTCCGATCTGGTAAGTGTCGAATAAGTAAGTTAATTATACATATTGTGTGATTGGTCGTGACGAAAGTGGAGTTCTTCCTTGACATAAAAACAGTTGTTTTAAACATATAGGGTAGCCATTGCTGCCAGTCAATCGTGCTATATTACGCATATCTCGAAAGATCTCGATGAGTATGTCGAGGTTAGTACGGGGTCTCACGTTGAACTACTTTAGGAAAAGATACTCAAACTAAGAGCCAGTTTCACCAAGATAGGTAACTGTATTACGTCAGTTTAAGCTATGCATTATACATCGGGAAAACAGTTACCTCTGTTGGTTAAACTGACCCTAAGAGTTTATCATAAGTAATGCCACGAGTGATTTCCAAATTATCGATAAATTCACGACTCACGAAGTGAGGAGTGAATTTATCTAGAGAATTTGGAAATCAAGAGTGGCATTTGTTAGGACTATTTAACGAATAAAATTAAGCTGTTTACTCACAAATCATTATTTAACTATAGTTATTTTAAAATATTTATATATTTCATGTAAACGGCGATGTTTGAAAACAAATGAGAAGCGATAGGTACGCTTCATCTGCTTTCTTTGTTTATCACTGCAACCAGATCATACTATTTATTGCCAAAGAAACGCAATATTGTAAGAATGCTCTCTAGTGGAGAAAAAATTAAACACATCAAACTGTATATTAATTCACTTCTGATGTCGTATGATGTAAATATGACAATTATATTTTTCTGGTTTGTTACCTGGGAAAAAATACATTTAAGAAAGTGCAAAACAGTGGTTTCTTTTTTTGGTGGTATAATCAATTGCTACAAATGTTTTTATATTAACTCCCGCATGCGGCATTTGTTGACATTTATGCACTATATACACAATCTGGTAGCCGTATTTCTCATGGGCTCAGTCACTGCAAAATAATGGTCAGACCTGTTCAGAATAATAAAAAGGAGGAGCTTTCTTTAATATGGTAATTATAACACTGATAAATATTTCGTGAAACACGACTCTGATTGGTTGTAAAACAGAAATCATTGAAACGTGATTAGCCATTGAGTCCCATTTGGGGCATGAGTTAAATAGTCAATCTATAGGTACTATTTTCACGTATCTCATATACTCGTTTAAGTTCTAATTCAAGATCATTTCTATGATCATATATATATAGTCCACCGCTGTGGTCTCGATGTAGCGCGCTGCCTTGTCACGCAGTGGGCCCGGGTTCGATCCCCGGTCGGGGCAGTTTTTCTGGGTGAGGTTTTTATCGGGGGTTTTCCTCACCTGTAAGACAAATGTCAGGAAAACGTTTAGGCCCAAACGGTCCCCGAAATCATATGGCCATCATCGTCATCATCCTTATCATCATCATCATCACCATCACCCTTCACCGATGTGGAAAGCAACGGGAAGCTACCACATCTACAATTTCCTAGTGAAGCTGCAAGGATAGCATGAAAATGCTATTATTCCAGTGAAAGACCTGCCCTGGGGCAGAATTAGTAAGGATGGATATATATATGACATGTCAAAATCAGAGGCTAGAGAAATTTCAACCAAGCTCGATACATATATAAATTAAATGTATAAAATATATTTTGGGAGTAAGAGACCACTATCATCTAATGAAAAAGAGTGAAAAGGGGTGATTTGAAAAATTAATCCAAAACAACCATTATTAGTGTAAATAATACTAAAATTCTTATCAAAATCCGTTGAGGTGAATCTTCATAAGATGAAATCTTAAAATATTTACCTTTTGGTAGGTGCTGTCGCCCTCAACTGTGTTCAAATATTATACTATATTTTAACACAGTTGAGGATATCACCTGCCAAAAGGTACACATTTTAAGTTTTTATCTTATTATGAGTGCAGAATCCATAGTTTTCGGGGTCACTAATCTTATTGGCGTTAATAAAGCTACTTTTGACCCCTATAACATAAGGGGATAAAGAGGAGAGAAGGAGCGACAAATATCCTGTCAAAAGTGACCGAGATTAGTGTTCAATCCATTTTGTATTTATTTAGGCTGGTTGAGTTACGGCCATGTGGCCTTCTCTTCCACTCACCAGGACAAGCATATATTGCATTACAATATAACAATCATAATTAATTCAAATACTAAATGGAGATTTCATCAATAAGATAATATTGTATCTATTTAATTACGATCTATAATACAATCAGTTAATGATAGTTAAGATTAAGACTAAAACTAACAATAAAATGTAATCACGCAAGATAAATTAAATTACTGGTAGACCGTCCCTGTCTAATGTATATAATAAACAATAATGTGGTACAGGAAACTAATTTTACGGTTATATATAATTTAAAGAACTGAAAATACACTGCTCAAAACAATTAGAGGAACACTTGTAATAAATTGAATAAGTAATTGTTTTTTAAAGCTGTGATGCTGAAAGTTCGACAATATGTAAATTGAATTATTAATTTTATCATTGGATACATATTTTTTAAAGATACATGGCCTAAATACAGAGAAATTACCTCAAATAACAAATATAGAGATTTTTTTTATTTTGGAAAGCACTGGCCACTTCTAATTGGTAAGCTTCCTGATGTTGCTATAGTGACGAATGTTGATTATTGCCTTGTTTATTGAAGTCTCAGACAAAATGAGACATTTAAATGAGTTTGAAGTGTATCATGCTCTACATCTTTTACGACAAGGTCAATCTCTGCGACAAGTGGCTAGAGAGCTTGGGGTTTCTCCTTCCGTGGTGTCCAGGTTACGCAACAGGGCAAAGAGAGACGGTCAGTATTGTAGAAGACGTGGCCAGGGCGATAACGTAACGTCGATAAACGTAAATTTAAACAAGCCCCCAGGATGCCAGATAATACGTTCTTTCTGATCTTCGACAGCGTACAAAAACTGCAAAAGACCTGCAGAATGGACCCTTCATATGGCTTCCGGAATCGGGGTTTCCAGACCAAACAATAAGGAACAGATTAAGCGAAAGAGAATATTCGTCCAAAAAGGCCCGTTAAAAAAAACCACGTTTAAACAAATGGGCATAAGGCAGCAAGACGTACGTATGGCTGAAAACCATGGTGATTGGAACCTGAAACCATTGGGAGTCTGAGCTCTATCTCGGACGAATCCAGGTATCGTCTTACACGTGTGATGGTCGTTCGATTGAGGGGGTGGGGATGGCCAGGGAGAAAGGAAAGATTTCTGAAGAGGCTGTACAGGAAATTGATAGATTCGGAGGAGGTTCCATAATGGTGTGGGCCGGAGTTATGTACAACAATCGTACGGACCTTGTACTTGTTCCCCAGCGACTGAATGCTGTCCGGTATATCGAGCATGTTCTGGAAGAGCATGTAGTACCTGCTGCCATTGGAGTAGGCCCTGGATTTCTGTTTATGCAGGATAATGCCAGGGCACATTCTGCAGCTGTCACCAAGGATTTCCTGAGGAGGAATGAAATTGTGGTAATGGAGTGGCCAGCGGTCAGCCCAGACCTCAACCCTATTGAACACTTGTGGGATCTTCTAGACAGGAAGGTCAGGAACCGACATCAAGCTCCACAAACTCTGCAGCAACTTGGATATGCTCTGAAGGAGGAATGGGAGAATATCCCGCAAGAGGAAATCCAGAATCTTATTGAGAGCATGCCACGAAAGTGCCAAAGTGTCATCGAATGTCGTGGAGGCCATACACGATACTAACTCTATATAACGAGTGTTTAACTTTGAAAAATAAGCACAAGATTCAATTGCTTACATAGCGGAATTATTAGAAAAGTTAATTGTCAGCGTTATTCATTTGTTTTTACTGACATGAGCAATAAATAAATAAATAAATAACCACAAATAATGTACTTTATTAATTTCATGTTTGTACCTTTATCCAATGAGAAAATATTTGCATATTTCATAGTGTTCCTCTAATTGTTTTGAGCAGTCTTTGTGTTAAATTTGATATTATTTTCATAAATAATTTAGTTTATTAATTGTTAAAACGATACTATCAGTGAGATCTGTAGGCTAGTTTGTTATTAAATAATTTTTAGTTCGTTTTTGAAGGATGTTGGGGTAGCTAAGCAGAAAGGTTTCATTAGTAATTATATACTTCCCACATTTATGGAATACTGCACCAATTCGTTCCATGCCATCCTCTACCTCAATTGTAATTTATGAGAAAGCTAAACAACTACATATTAATTTCCTTTCTCCGAAGTTATTTACGCCAGGGGTGAACATTTATTCATCTAATATCAGACTAAATTTAAAATCACCCTCAGAGTCTTACTTACTCGCTGGCACTATCGAACCCGTAGGTTCATGCCGCGCGGGCATAAGTTCTCCATACATCCCTATCCTGAGCTAATGCTTTTCAATCATTCCCTGTATAATCTACTTCCCTCAAATCATAGTTAATGTTATTCTCCCACCTCATTCTTGGTCTACCAACTGGGCGTTTTCCCTCTGGCTTTCCTACAAGAAGCTTCCATGCACGTCTTTCATTCCCCATACGTGCAACATGTCCTGCCTATCGCAGTCTACGAGACTTAACTGTTCTTATTATATCTGGCTTCCTATAAAGACCATGTAGTTCATTGTTATGTAGTCTTCTCCATTCACCTGTCTCTTCATCTATCTATCTATCTATCTATCTATCTTCGGGGTTTTACAGCTGCTGCCGTCTTCCCGTGCCAAACCTCCAAAGCCTACGATCTTGGGCATCTTCGATGCTTAGCCCTCTAGCTTGCATTACTGTCTTCATGTTTTCCTTCCATGTTAACCTTGGTCTTCCTCTTTTCTTCTTTCTGTTCGGATGCCATTCATATAGTTGCTTCGGCCATCGCTCATCTTCGATTCTTAAAACATGTCCTAACCACTTTAATTCCTTCTCCTCGATTCTTTCAATTATGCTTTCTTCTGCTTCCATTATGTTTCTAATTTCCTTACTTGTGACACGTTCTAATTTAGACTTTCTGGCACTTCTTCGTAAATAATCAATTTCTAGAGCTATTAGTCTATTCTTGTAGTACTTATTGATTGTCCATGTCACTACATGTCTTCATCTCTCTTTGGCCCAAAAATTTTCCTAAGTACTTTATTCTCAAATACTTGTAATCTCCTTTCCTCCCTTAAAGTAAGAGTCCATGTTTCGCACCCATATAACTGGTAGAATAAGAGTTTTATACCCTCAGAGTCTAACCTGCAAAAAAAATGTTTTTTATTTATTTTTCTTAGTTTAACCTCTCCTTTGTAGATGTTTTATGCGTCCTGCTCTACCCGAGACTTACAGGAACACGACTAGTCGGATAAGGATTTTTAAACCCTATCAAATATAACACTTTTTACCACACAGTCACATAGAGAGCTGCTACGAATGAGAGATCAACTCATTGTCAGTCCCATGACCGCATGATTTCAATCATTTAAACCATCGTTTCCCAACCTGTGGTTCGCGAAGCGCCAGAGGGTTCGCAAAATATTTCAAGGGATTCGCCATTTTTTTCCGCAATGGCGGGTTTCGAGGTAGGTCTATTATTGTTTCCTTCATTCCTGCAGCATTGTTGTAGTAGTAGTAGTAGTAGTAATAATAATAATAATATATTATTATTATTTTTAATTAAATTAAACTATAATGTCCTATGATGATCTTGAAGAAGATTTTCGGGCTCTAGGCCGTGGTCGTGAGGCTTGTAGTTCCCCGACGTTTCGCCAGAGACTGCGTCTGGCATCCTCAAGGGTTGTCTTGAGACTGGCAATTCTGCCCGCTGTTTGTCTTATTTATACGTTCACCGCGATGTGTTCGTAAGTTGTATCTGCCTTCTGATTGGTCAGCGTTAGGGACTTCCATTGCTCCAATGAGATTGCTGTTTGATGGTCTAGTCGACTGTATGTTATATCTGTCTTCTGATTGGTCAGCGGTAGGAACTTCCATTGTTCCACTGAGATTTTGAACACATATAATGTCCTATGTTACACATGTGTAACATCGGGAATTTATCACATTATTCCACAATAAATGAATATTTACCGCGAATGCCTGGTTTACAATTATGTAACAACGTTAGGAATGCATTTGATTTCGCTACAACTAGGCCTACACGTTGTGTAACTTTTAAGCCGTAACTAGAGTAAGTTTAGGTTTTAACCGTTAAGGGCTAAGTTAATTTAAGGTTATTAAACCTTTTGCTAGGAATTAAATCATTTGAACGTGTACTGTATGTATATTAAAGAGTCAGCGGATCACCCAACTCAGATCGCTGTGGATGGGTGTCGCGAGTCGAAAAAGGTTTGGAACCGCAGATTTAAACAATAATGAATGAGTTTAGTGCATTCCGAAATATGGTCTCAATTTTGTTGAAGAAAGTAATATTTCCACATAACTTAAATGCATGCATTGATTTTATTTCTTCCTATGCTGCATGTCAGTTCACTAGTTCGAATTCTATAACCGGCGGGATCATTACACAATTTTTAATATCTGCAGTGAATACGTTTAAGAGGAATGTGGTATTGTTATCAGCGAATTGTCTATCTTATGAGAACCTTAAATTCAGTGTGCACCTTAGTTATTTTCGACATTAACAGTCCATATGCCGGCACCGGGTTTCATATTCTGCCTTCTCTTACGTAACGATCATCCATTGTACAACACACCCTTAAACACAAACACTCATAATACACAATACATGTAGGCCTACACATCACCTATCTGCTGAATAGTGAGTAGATTGAAAATAAAACACACTAAAAATGGCTGTGAAGAATGAAGAAAAGTAAGTAGCAATCAATAAGTTTAAGATTGAATTAAAATGCTTCATATCTTGACCTCATATCCTTCTCATCGACATAACATCAGCCGACGAGAAATTACTGAAGATGAAGCTGCCAAGACTTTGAAACTGCGGTATAATCAGAAGACTGGATATGAGGCGAGGTTAACCTTAAATTAAATATCATAGTGATTTTTTTCAAAAGTAATGCCGCAAGTGATTTCCAAATTATCGATAACTTTACGACTCACGAAGTGAGGAGTGAATTTATCTAGAGATTTTTGGAATCAAGAGTGGCATTTGTTAGGATTTGTTAACGAACAAAATTAGGTTGTTTCCTCACAAATCATTATTTAAATATAGTTATTTTAAAATATTTATATATTTAATGTAAACGGCGATGTTCGAAAACAAATGAGGGACGTTACGCTTCACATATTTATCACTGCAACTAGATCATATTATTTATTGCCAAAGGATCGCAATATTGTAAGAATGCACCCTGGTGTAGAAAAAATGAAACATCAAACTGTATATTAATTAAGTTCTGATGTCCTATGATGTAAATATGATAATTATATTTTTCTGGAACGTTATTACCAGGGAAAAAATACGTTTAAGAGAGTGCGAACAGTGTTTCTTTTTTTTGGTATAATCGATTGCTACAAATGTTTATATGTTATCTCCCGCAACCACGATAAAGTTACATCGTGCACAATATATACAAACTGGTAACTACATGAGCTTATTGAAATAATGCTATGACCTATTCAGAATGTTAAAAAAGGAGGAGCTTGATTATATAGTGATAACATTAAACTGATGAAATCGAGATGCAAAAGACTGTGATTGGCTGTAAATAAAAAATCATTGAAATGTGTGCATACCAAGAAGAATGTAATATTATAAACCAAAAGGGACAAGAATTTTGGGAAGACCATTGGAGAGATGGAAGGACCAATTCGACCTAAAATGAGATCGGAAGAGGCAATTGGGCTTAATCCTTGTTGTTGATGATGATGATTGAAATGTGATTGGTTATTGACTCCCATTTGGGGCATGAGTTAAATAGTCCCTATAAAAGTCCAATAAAAAAGTTTATCTGTGATTCTGATCACCTAGCATTATATATATTTTTGTATTAATTAAGAATATATTTCTCATTAAAATATGTATATATATTTTTCTAGATATCTTAATGAATTAATTTTCAAGTAATTCCTAACAAATCATCTTATTTGTATAATTTTCTCAAGGAACTACTTGAGGAAGGGCTATAAACATTTCAGGACCCTTTAGATGTACTGTGCAATGAAGTTCCAGTAACGGATTCAATAAAATAGTCTGTCTAAAGCCATGAGTTCATAAACAGTTTACACGAAAAAATAAATAATAGTTTAAAGAAACTAAAACAACACGCTTTATTAGAAAACCGAACTAAAAAATGAAAAATAAATTTAATTTCCAACACGCTTGGGATAAAATTAAAGTGGTCAACAAAAAATCCTCTCCAACACATCTAGAATAAAACTAGAGTTATCTATAAAAAATAATTTTACCATTAAACGCGTGGGAAGCTCTATATCAATTATTATATTTGATAATAAACAGATATTGGTAAAAGTAAAGTCTCTAAGAAGAAAACGTAAAAACCATAAAAAGCACCCCACGCTTTTGATGGCAAATTATTTTTCTTTTGTAGATAACTGTAGTTTTTATTCTAGATGTGTTGGAGATGATTTTTGTTACCACTTTAATTTTATTCCAAGCGTGTTGAAAATTATTTTTCATTTTTTAGTGTGGTTTTCCAATAAAGCGTGTTGTTTTAGTTTTTTAAACTATTATCTATTTTTTAGTTTAATTGATTGTCATAAACCGGAATCCCATGAAAATGTAATTGTTTACGATATGTTTAGTGTCTACGCACGAATATAATTATAGCTTTTTTAAATTATTATTATCAAACATTATTATAATATTTTTGAAAATTTTAATATAGATAAATAGTTACAGTTAATCGTATCCTTCTCATACTTTTTGGATAAATTACAACGTGGCAAGTTTACAAAATTGTCATTAATATTTTACAGAATAAGATAAAAATATAAATATCTTTAAATTCGATATTATTATAGTATCAGCTAAAAGTAATACTCATCTAAAAAATCCTCCGGGCCGGATTTGAACCAATGGATTACTGAAATTATATATCACTACACTCCACCGCCTACCGACTGAGCTAACACAGAATATAGTATTAATTTCTTACAACGATGGCCTAAAAATTCTTAAGTCCGCAACCTATTATAGCAGTCTTTATTTTTTTTTGATGTCCTGATGATCCTGGCCAGGATCTTAGAAACAAATAATGAAATTATTGTATTGTCATTAGTCCTTTACAAGTATACAAAGTTTCAAGTCGATCCAATGTTTTTAAGTGAGTGAAAATCGTGTTGAAAAGTTCCGTTACATAAATAGATACAGGTGTTAGACCAGTTGGAAGAGCGGTTATATTAATAAAGTGAGTAGTAACATGTAGCCTATATAATTCAAGTTAAAATTCAATCATATATTCAAACTATCACAGATACAACAATAAAAATACTGTAATATTATATAACAACTACTCGGATTTACAATTTCACTTTCATATTTATTACCGAAGATGAAAAAGTCGCACATAAAATTAAGTTTGCAGTTCCAAATTTTGTATATTTTAAAAATTAATTCATACTGAATGATTTAAGACATAAATGGACCATCGCTATGTCACAATCACAACTGAATTTGCGAATGAATGAATGGAATTTATTGCCCTTTTTTTTCAAAAGAAAGGAGATACATAATTATGTATTTACATTGCGCATGGGCCTGCTTGGCCGTACGTGCATTATTTTTCCATGAATAAAAGAAAAAAATGATAATATAAACAAATCCCAACATAGCTACACACGTGTATCAGAACAATCAATACATATAAATAAAATCTATGTCTACAACTACATACACATTAATGCACATCTACACTCATCCAACTGAATTTGTGTCTTCAGAGCGATCGAGTCATTGCGCCATTGATCGGGGTCCTGTGCCACTGGTTGCAGTACTTTGAGTCACAGGGTGCCCACCTTTATTTTAAGACAACTACGTAAAATATTGCAAATGTATTTCCTTTATTTTGAAAAAAGTGCAATAAATTCCCCTTACAGAGTTTTAAGACTTTACAGAGGGGACCAAGAGTAATTAAATTTAACATAGGAACCCATGTCCGGAAATGTACCGTTTTTCCGTTACACACAAAATACCACTACAACACATGTTGCCCCCACCGATTCCTGCTGCCTGTCGTCTGGAACCACCTAGAAGAAGGGCTCGATGTGACGACCACCGACTTCAATACATATACGTTACCTCCGTACCAAGTTCTCGTACACACGATCACCAATCCCGGATTACAACATCCACCGCACCCATAATTCGTGCTAGTAGGTTTTCTTCGGATTCTACAGGGATATCGTAAATTAATGTTTTCTTGTGACCTCACAGCGGGTTCAAGTCGGGAGGACGTGCAGGCCAAGCAATCGGACTTGCCATTGCACCGAGCTTCACTGTACAATAACATCATGTCTGCGTGTGTATGCCGTGGATAACAGCAACACAGTATCAATGAAGTACGTACACCTTGTACTGTCGTGAAGGATTACTACTGTACTGTGCAGGTACAAACGTCTCTGAGCGGATCGCAAACTCAACTGAATAGCACGTAAACAACTTGCAGCGGACGTGGAGCATCAGGTGAGCGCGCAATGCTAATGACTTATGGACTATCCTAGTGGGAGGCACCGAAAAAGCGCGTGTGGTGATTTTGCGTTTAGTAAAAAATCGGTACGTTTCCAGACACTAGTTCCTATATGTCTTGTATATATCATCATTAACCTATTTCTTGCTTTGTCGTCATCAGTGTGATCATTCCAGTCTTTGCTTAAGTTTCTTCGAGTAGTAGGAAGTCCCCTGGGTTGGTTACCAACCATCCGCAGAGCAAGACTAGTGGTAGGGCTGCTACCTTATAGCCTCTAGTCAGGCGTTCAAAATATGGAATTTCCTCCATATTCGATGGAACGGTTATACCGCCGTGACTCGGTCCCCATTACCTCGTTAGTTAAAAGCAGGGTGTACCACGTGCAGGTGAGGTTGAGAATTAGGTAGGAGAGGTTATAGAATGCACATCACTACCTCGTCTTGTGTATATTATATACTTAATTCGTTAAATTTAGAGTAAATCAAAATATATTATAAATATTAATTGTATTGCATTCATAACTTGTAATCGTTTATATGTGCATATACATATATATTGTAATTTAGATGTAAGACTATTTTTTTGTATTTTTTTAAACCTGGTTGAGTGGTAGACAAGGCCTTAAGGCCTTAAACTCTGCCAGGTAAAATAAAGCTATTATCTTCTTCTTCCTTCCAAGTATTAGGCCAAGGCCTGTTACGATCCTATAGAAAATTTTCCCTTATGGGAAATTCTCGTATAAGACTTGAAAGCATAATAATAGTCCCTTCGATTGTTGCTGGCCAAAGGAAGGCAAGACCAGTGATGGGGCTGCAATCATATAGCCTCTGTTCAGGCTTTTCTGGAGAAGAAAAGAAAATAAAGGAAAGAAGAAATGGAAAAAAGGAAGGACTCCCTAGCCCTCGGATGCCCTAATAGCGTTGGGGTCGAAAAAACAAGAGTTAACCAAGAGAGGTTAGATAGTAAAGTTAAAAGAGTGCAAAACACAAGTAAGTGGAAGAAATGTTTTGCTCAGCTTGGGCACCTAGTGGTTGCCATCCACATATCCCCTAGATGAGGACCCCTGAGGGGAAGCTATTATTATTATTATTATTATTGTTATTATTATTATTATTAACATTATTATTATTATCTTCTTCTTCACTTCCTGGTTTAGGCAAGAGTTGCCTGTTGCGTATTATTATTATTATTATTATTATTATTATTATTATTATTATTATTATTATTATTATTATTATGCTAAACTTAATTGTCTTGGTCCCTACAACAAGTCGTCAATCGCTGTAAGGAAAACTTAGACTCACCCTGTATATACGAGTATCCTTAATTAACATTAAGTGTAATAGTGTCAGATAATTAGAGTCAGAGATATACTTTTTTTATCATGAGCTACTTTTTACTTCTCTTCATTGCCGACTCACATTAACGCCATCTGTGCGTCTAGTGCTGAACCCAAACAAAAAAAACAATTGTATTGGGTGATATTTGAATACACACACTCCCAAATATACTTTAAAGTAGGGCCGACCAAACTACGGCCCGCAGGCCGAACACGGCCATCGATCACTTTCTATTCGGCCCCTGTAGACCTGTAGCATTCTAATAAATTAAAATATGCTAAGACTATTCCTATAATACTAGTCTATCAGTAATGGAATAAGAACATGTGAAATATGTTATAACGACATAACAAGAAAAGTAGCAAATGAACATATGCGTATAATATAATAATAACAATAACAACAATAATAATAACAATAATAAACAATCAAATTGTATGGTCACATAAAAAGAATGACAGAAGACAGATTCCCAAGAAGAAGAATACAAAATGGGTGCCACTTGGTAAAAAAAGAGGACAAAAAATGAAGTGCATTGATAGTGTTTGGAGGAGGATGAGAGAAAAATGATTGGATGATGGAGATTGGAATGACATAGAGATGTGGATGAGAATGAGAAGTAGATTAATTGGGCTCAGTGAGATCTGAAACATTGTGAAACCTGCTAAATAATTAAAAATCCACAACAACAACAACAATAGGGCCTTCGGCCCGCGTCACATTCATGTTTCTTCCATTTGGTCCGCGATACAAATAAGTTTGGGCGGCACTGCTTTAAAGCATAAATGGATAACGAATCGTAGTCACATGAGTCAATTGGAGTCACGATATCATTTGAGTTAATGTGCTCTGAGCGGTCATGTACCACTGTTTGCTGTACTTTGAGTCACAGTATGCCCACCTCTCCTTCTTCTTCTTCCTTCCAATATTAGGCCAAGGCCTGTTACGATCCTATAGAAAATGTTCCCTCCAGCGTCTTCCGGAAAATTCTCGTATAAGACTTGAAAGCATAATAATAGTCCCTTCGATTGGTTGCTGGCCAAAGGAAGGCAAGACCAGTGATGGGCCTGCCATCTTATAGCCTCTGGTCAGGCTTTTCTGGAGAAGAAAAGAAAATAAAGGAAAGAAGAAATGGAAGAAAGAGAAGACTCCCTAGCCATCGGATACCCTAATAGCGTCGGGGTCGAAAAAACATGAGTTAACCAAGAGAGGTTAGATAGTAAAGTTAAAAGAGTGCAAAACCCAAGTAAGTGGAAGAAATGTTTTGCTCAGCTTGGGCACCTTGTGGTCGCCAACCACATATCCCCTAGATGAGGAATCCTGAAGGGCGATTTCTTTACAAATAATTGTGAAGAGTAACAAACTAATATAACTGCAGACTGATAACAATGTATCTGGTAATTAAACGAATAATCTAGACATATGCCGGTTAATTATACAATGGTTTGTAAAAAATAATTATCTACTTTTTAAAAATCTCTCTCTTATTTACCTTAAATTAACCTCTCCTTTTAAATATTATTTTGCGCGACCGTGAATTTTGTCGTACTTACAGCAATGGCGACCATGATTAAAAGTTCAACTTCCTACATTTCGGGGTTGCCAACATATATAAATATACTTACTTACTCACTGGCACTATCGAACGCGTAGGTCCAAGGCCGCACGGACATAAGCTCTCCATACATCCCTATCCTGAGCTAATGCTTTCCAATCATTCCCTGTATAATCTACTTCCCTCAAATCATAGTTAATGTTATTCTCCCACCTCATTCTTGGTCTACCAACTGGGCGTTTTCCCTCTGGCTTTCCTACAAGAAGCTTCCATGCAAGTCTTTCATTCCCCATACGTGCAACATGTCCTGCTCATCGCAGTCTACGAGACTTAACTATTCTTATTATATCTGGCTTCCTATAAAGACCATGTAGTTAATTGTTATGTAGTCTTCTCCATTCACCTGTCTGTTCATCTCCCTTTGGTCCAAAAATGTTCCTAAGTACTTATATATAAATATACTATAATAAAATAGCTATACTGTAATATTACATATTACAAAACGCGTGTGGGAAGTAAAACCACAGCCCTCTATGTATACTACATACAATGCATATACAAACAATTTCAAAAAGGTAGTGTTAATATACATTATACGAAACAAATCACTGCATTTTAAATGAAGTGAACTTTATTTGATACAATATAAAACAATAAATACATATTTGCCGCCATTTTGACTGATTGGTGTCACGGCCTGTTGTAGTCTCACATAATAAACATTGCCCACACTGTTAACGTTAGTCAATTGTTTATAATAAACGCAAATATTTCCAACGAAGATATGATTTTACTATTATGTATTATTTTGAAAACACCATCGCGCAAAACATTATGCACAACGCACGTTTGTGAAGCATTTTACAGAAACCACTTCCCAACCTCGCATCGTAATATACTATGCCACACGAACTTTACAGGAACACAACTTGTTGGGAGAGGGTCACACGCATATTTTAAGCACGCAAGGACACGGAGAGTCTCCATGCATGAATGATCAGGCTGAATACTAGTGCCACCTCTAAGGCAACACGAACATTTCAGGATAAGGCACACCGTACAATCACTTACACTAAACACGGTGGATGTGATATAAATGACTGTTATGACCAAATGATGTTCGGGGACCATTTGGGAGTTTAAGTTTCCCGACATTCGCTATCTTACTGGTGAGGGAAAAATCCGAAGAAACCTCACCCAGGAAACTTGTCCAGACCGGGATTGAATCCGGGCTCGCTCCGTACGAGACAACCACGTTACCCCGAGATTACAGCGGTGGACTACTTTATAAAAATAACTCCATTATTAGTATCCATCTAGCTTTGTTTCTTGAAACTTGTTCGAGTAAAATGAAATTCGCCTGGAGAAGTTATCACTCTGTCGCAGAGTACTTGTTGTCGTGTGATTGTCACATTTCACCTTACTGAAAAGGCTTCTGAATGTTATTTCGTCAATTCATGTTATTATCTAATATATAAAAATGAATGTTTGTTTGTTTTTTTTTTATGCGCGGCCATACCGTTGATCCGATTGTGATGGGGCTTTTTTGTAAAATGTTCAGGAGATTCCCGGGATGAACATAGGTTATGAGAGAGTTGTGATTCGCAACTCCTACACCCTTAAAATCATCCTTTGTGTTGGAAAACGTGAAAAGAGTAGTTCTTTGGACGCTTAAATAGCTTACACTGCCTAAACCATAACATATTACACAAAATTAATGTACACAGAATTGAATATCTCAAAAGGCTCTACAAAAAAGTCCGCGACAGCATATGTTTACCTCTTACGGATAACTCACAATAACCATTTCTGTCTTTCACTGATGCCAAGAAGATAGAGACAAGTATGTAGATTCCTGCGCAAGGATAGCAGCACATGGCGGATATTCTTTTACGGATAACTCACAATAACGAATTTTGTCTTTTAGCTCATTTAGGGGCCAATGTCAAGAAGATCGACATTTCTGGGCAACTCCAGGTAATCAGCACGAGGAATCTTAAAATAATTACGAAATACATTTATAATTATTTTTCATTTTACTTATTCAACTATTCATTAGAACTACATTAATTTTCGTACTTCAGATCATTTATACCAAGAAGATCGGGATGAGTAGATTCCCGGACAACGCCGGGTAAACAGCACGGGGTATCTAAAAATAATTATGATATAAATGTTTCCATTTATTTATGTAACTAGACATAAAACACATTAATTTTTGTATTTCAGCTCATTTATGTCAAGAAAATCGGGATAAGTAGATTCCCGGGCAACGCCGGGTAATCAGCACGGGGTATCTAAAAATATAAATTTATAATTATTTTTCCTCCTACTTATTCAACTAAACACAAAATCATATTAAAATTATTTTATTTAGGCGTAGCAGCTCACGCCGGGTATTATCCAGTATTTATATAAAAATACTCAAATGAGATTTTTATATACATTGTTAGGTTTAAGTAGACTGGATAAAAAGAAAAGAAAAACAGACGAAAGAGCAACATTAATAGTTACAATAATTCTAAAAATAACAAACATTCAGAGTTACCATAAGTAATGCCACGAGTGATTTCCAAATTATCGATAAATTCACGACTCACGAAGTGAGGAGTGAATTTATCTAGATAATTTGGAATTCAAGAGTGGCATTTGTTAGGACTATTTAACGAATAAAATTAAGCTCTTTGCTAAAGAATAATTATTTGAATATAGATACCGGTGTTTTAAAATATTTATATAGTTAATGTAAACGGCGATGTTTGAAAACAAATTAGAAATGTGAGGTTATGTATATTCACTGCAACTCGATCATATTGTTTATTGCCAAATAGGATCGCAATATTGTAAGAATGCACTCTAGTGGAGAAATAATGAAACACATCAAACTATTATAATCGACATTATAGGTTAATCATTTATATTTTGAATAAACAACTCAGTAAAATCACTGAATCTATTCATTATTTGCTATATTCAATGTATTTGTTGGAGAAAAATAATTGTCTAATCTGTTCAGAATATTAAAAAAGGAGGAGCTTTCTTTATCACAAAAGCAGGAGCTGATAAAGAGAAACCGATAAAGAGCGAGGTGAAACACGACTGTCATTGGTGTAAAACAGAATTCATTGAAACGTGATTGGTCATTGACTACCATTTGCGACATTAGTTAAATAGTCAGAATAACTGAGGCAGGATCATTTGTAGCGAATGGACTCTGACTATCAAATATAACAATTTATTATAGAAACATAAAGGTTTCAGAAGCAGAAAAAAAGACGGGTGGCTCTGTCAAGGGCATCTTGGGGCTTAATTATTTACTATATCTGATGGAGAACCGGTTCAGAATAATCTAAACCTAATAATTAGGGCAAGGGCTTTAATGCACTAAAAGTTAAGATTTGCAACACAGATAGTATACATTATTCAATTGTTTCTGTGTGAAACCAAAATAAAACACAGTCAGAAGTCTAACTTCTCATTTTATTATTCAACTGTTTGTACATGTGAAACCAAGACAAGTCATAATCAGAAGTCTAACTTCTCATTATACTATTCAACTGTTTGTTTGTGAAACCAAAACAAAAGACAGTCAGAAGTCTTACTTCTAATTATACTATATTACAATATTAACTTTTACTGTATTCAAATCCTTGCCCTACTAATAATATATCTTCATGACGATTAAGAAATAACATAAGCATGACGTTTCACAAAATAGTTTTGGTCCACACAACACCTAGGCCTACCAAGTAATGAAAAGCAGCTAGAGTTAATCTCCGCCAAGAGACGTCTGTAGAAACTTCGCTATTACTTCTGGTCCGGAATTCCATCACACTCATCACATGCACTACAACCCAGAATTCCTTGCTGTCTCCTTAGAGACAAATAATAGGCTGGAATTAAACTGCCTGTTACATGTTCATTCTTCCAACAAACTTCTGTTTATTATTATTGGTAGCGACGTCAGCAGAAGCAGCAGTATAACTAACTCACTGGCACTATCGAACCCGTAGGTTCATTGGCCGCGCGGACATAAGCTCTCCATACACCCCTATTCTGAGCTAATGTTTTCCAATCATCCCTTGTATAATCTACTTCCCTCAAATCTCGGATAATGTTATTCTCCCGCATAATTCTCTGTCGTTTTCCCTCTGGTTTTCCTACCAGAACCTTCCAAGCACCTCTTTCATACCCCATATGTACCACATGACCAGCCCATCGTAGCCTACGAGACTTAACTGTTCTTATTATATGTGGCTTCCTGTACGTATCGTATAGCTCGCTATTGTGCAGTTTTATCCATTTATCTGTTCATCTCTTTTTGGCCCAAAAATTGACTAAGAACTTTATTCTCAAATACTTGTAATCTCCTTTCCTCCCTTAAAGTAAGAGTCCATGTTTCGCACCCATATAATATAACTGGGAAAATAACTGTTTTATATGTTTTCAGTTTACTTTCTTTAAAGTAGTTGGGAAGACAATAGTCTCTGTAATGCATAATAGCAGGCATTTCCAGAATTGAGCCTATGTTTAATTTCTCTGTGCATTTGATTCCTATTTGTAATTGTTGTTCCTAGATACTTGAAATCAGTAACATCTTCAAAATTTCCTTAATTTGTCATTAGGTGTCCAGTTCCATTATACAATGTATTTCTATGTGTGAACATATACCAGTATTTAGTTTTATTGATATTTATTTCCAGTCCCAATATCTTAGTGTTACTCAATAGAGTGTGTGTGTGTGTGTGTGTGTGTGTGTGTGTGTGTGTGTGTGTGTGTGTGTGTGTGTGTGTGTGTGTGTGTGTGTGTGTTGGCCCTTAAATAAAATTATTATAAATAAAGTTTAACAAAACAGTATATCTTTCATCGGATGTGACAGAGCAACTAAAATATGATTTAGACATAATTCCTAATTATATGAAGAGTAAAGCTGGAGATCTTGTGTTCAAATCCCGCTCAGGTGACATTTTTCACTCTAGTAATATTATAAAATGTAACGCTGAAAATTTTAAATACGTAGGTCAATTTTATATAATACAGAAATTGAAATAAGTGATAATAGCACTAAGCAACAAAAAATAAACTTTATTTTATCTCAGAAAGAAAAATATGTGATTCTGATAGTATTTTTTTCTCCTGAATTCAAATGAGATATCGGTTTTTCTTCATCACGCAAGGTTTCCGAGAGACAGGAATTTATAATTTTAACACTTTAATATTTTCTACATTCTATTTTCTACACAATATTCCAACATTCGGACACACCGAGAAAGAAAGAAAGAAATAAATGACGATTTTCTGCTATATTTCGCCTGTGGAACATCCCACTTGATGGTCCAACAATAATCGGCCAGCATATTAGGATTCCATTTGCCTTGATATATCTTTTCCATAGCTGAAATCATTTGAGTTAGCTCATTTGGTTTTGTTTTACAATGGACAAATGGACTAAAAAGTTTATTATAAAAATAATTATTGAAATTCATTAATTGAAATTGAAATAAAAAAGCGGTGGATGATGGAGAAATTCCGAATACATATTTGAAAACACGATAAAAAACAGCATTAAGTACAACTATTGGTACTCATGAGACAAAAATCATGTTGACCAGTGTAGTTAATAGAAGTACCATCGATACTTTGGAATAAAAATATACATACTCGTATTACACAGTACCAGGGAACTAACAGTTCAGGCTTCGTTACACAACATTTTATTAAACTGATCCGATACACGTACAGTTAGCATACTTTTTTTAGGAATTCCGAACTCCAGCAGGATACCATAGCTATACGTTCTCCCTCTTAATTGAATCATATGCATTTTTTTAAAGTCTGCATTATAGTTTATGTACAGTTAGTGACATTTATATTCCCATTATGTCCTAAAATTTGTCTTATATTAAAAATCTGATTTGTTTTAGACCTATTTCTTCTAAATGCACATTAATGATCACCTAGAATGGCATCAATATAGGGAGTAAGTCTGCTTATTAATTGACCTACGTATATTTGTTAGAATTTTGTACGAAGTTGAAAGTAATGATATGTCTCTGCAGTTGTTGCAATCAGTTGTATTTTCTTTCTTATAGATTGGTACGACTATTTAACTCATGCCCCAAATGGGAGTCAATGACCAATCACGTTTCAATGATTTCTGTTTTACAACCAATCAGAATCGTGTTTTCACCAAATATTTATCAGTGTTATGATTACCATATTAAAGAAAGCTCCTCCTTACAATATTGCGTTCCTTTGGCAATAAATAGTATGATCTGGTTGCAGTGATAAACAAATGAAGCAGTAGAAGCGTACCTATCGTTTCTCATTTGTTTTCAAACATCGCCGTTTACATTAAATATATAAATATTTTAAAATAACTATAGTTAAATAATGATTTGTGAGTAAACAGCTTAATTTTATTCGTTAAATAGTCCTAACAAATGCCACTCTTGATTTCCAAATTCTCTAGATAAATTCACTCCTCACTTCGTGAGTCGTGAATTTATCGATAATTTAGAAATCACTCGTGGCATTACTTATGATAATCGATTCTTTCCAATAATTTGGAAGAACTTATTTTTCCCAAATCATACTATCTTGTCCGTCAATTTTTTTTTCCCTAAATTTATCAGTTCTACCGAGATCCCATCTGAACTATATGCTTTGTATATCTTCAATTTTTCTTCTTCTTTTCCTTCTCCTCCTTCTTGGTATATTATTATTAGTATTATTATTATTATTATTATTATTATTATTATTATTATTATTATTATTGTTGTTGTTAATGTTACTATTATTTTTTGTCCAACGCCATCTGATTGTCGTATGACATTTCTCTGTCATTCGCGGAAATGTAACCCACTTCTGAGGCTGGGGCGGTAGAAAGCCGAAATTACGTTACACGATGATATAATGGATGATAATATTAACTAGCACCAGGAGAGCCCTTAAATATAAACTTAAACTAATTTCCAGACAATGATCGACTATAGGAATAAGAAGAGTTCATATAGTTTGAGCGGGATTCGAACCCAGGACCTCATAATCTGTAGTCAGAAGTTCTGATTTCAAGACCATGAGGTTTGTCATTATTATTATTATTATTATTATTATTATTATTATTATTATTATTATTATTGTTTTTGTTATTATTATAACAATTACTATCAATATTATTATTATCGTTGTTATTATTACTGTTATGGGAATACCACTAGATGATAATTCAACAATATATACACTC
Organism: Diploptera punctata; assembly: GCA_030220185.1. Taxonomy (NCBI): domain Eukaryota; kingdom Metazoa; phylum Arthropoda; class Insecta; order Blattodea; family Blaberidae; genus Diploptera; species Diploptera punctata. The sequence goes on along the minus strand of JASPKZ010010261.1, from coordinate 1,592,475 downwards.
CAGTTTGCAGATGACGAATTGATATTGGCTCAAGAATTTGAAGATATAGAATACCTCACTAGAAAATTAATACGAGAATATAGTTTATGGGGTTTAAAGATCAATATTGATAAATCTAGCTATATGACAATAGGGGATCTTCCTCAAGATTTAATACTAGAAGAAAATTTAGGGACAATTAAATACACAGAAGGATATAAGTATTTGGGAATTCTTCTTCTTCTTCTTCCTTCCAAGTATTAGGCCAAGGCCTGTTACGATCCTATAGAAAATTTTCCCTCCAGCGTTTCATAGGACGGCCCAGTGATATTTGGGAATTAAAATTACTAAAGATGGAAAACAAGAATCAGAGATAAGAAACAGGATCAATATAGGAAAGTATGCTATATCTGCCCTAAATGGAATAATATGGGACAAACATATCTTCAAAGAAACAAAAAAAAATTTTTTTTAATACAATAATCAGAAGCTTTATTACCTATGGAGCTGATGTGTGGGCTTTAAATGCACAAATGAAAAAAAATTACTCGCCACTGAAATGGACTACTGGAGACGTGCTGCAAGAATATCCAGGAAGGATAAAATCAGAAATTCATATATAAAAGAAAAAATGCAGGTACAATATTCAATATTAGATTTTATAAAGAAGAAACAATTAAATTGGTACGGACACATTAGAAGGATGGAAGAAGGAAGACTATCTAAGATAATCATGGATTGGGTACCACAGGGAAGGAAAAAGAAGGGTAGACCAAATATTACGTGGATTCAGGGAATCAATGAAACTAAGAGGGAATGGGAAATAGAAGAAGATATATGGATGAACAGACAAGAATGGAAAAATGTGTTGAAATAAATGTGTAGTTAACTGTGAACATGTAAAGTAAAGTGATCCCACAACAGGCCCGGAGGCCCTTGGGGTAGTAGGAGGTTAAGGTTCCCACTTTTTCTAGACAATCGGCACTTTATGTCAGCCGGGTTGTCAGCCCTGCGTGACGGCCGCCTTTACCCCCAGAACAAGCGTCTGGTACTCATTTCCGTTAGAGGCTGAGTCGACCCCAGGGCCATAGTGCCGCCAGAAGGTTTGGGTCAGTTTAAAAATCCTGACCCCAATGGGACTTGAACCCTCGACCCTCCGGCTTGTAGCTCAGTGCCTTAACCACTACGCTACGGCGTGGGTACCGGAAAAATGTATATTCATTGTAAAGCCGGAATAATAAAAAATTATTACTGTTATTATTATTATTATTATTATTATTATTATTATTATTATTATTATTATTATTATTATTATAACTATTATTATTGTTATTATTATTACTAGGGCACGCCGTAGCGTAGTGATTAAGGCACTGAGCTACAAGCCGGAGGGTTCAAGTCCCGTTGGGGTCAGGATTTTTAAACTGACCCAAACCCTCTGGCGGCGCTATGGCCCTGGGGTCGACTCAGCCACTAACGGAAATGAGTACCAGACGCTTGTTCTGGGGGTAAAGGCGGCCGTCACGCAGGGCTGACAACCCGGCTGACATAAAGTGCCGATTGTCTAGAAAAAGTTGGAGCCTTAACCTCCTACTACCCCAAGGGCCTCCGGGTCTGTTGTGGGATCACTTTACTTTTGCTTTACTTTACTTATTATTATTACTATTATTGTTATTATTATTGTTAATATTATTACTATTATTATTATTTACATGTAAAAATATAGATAAAATAATGTCATTTCGGAAAATTGTAATCGATTACAAAACATCGATTATACTATGTACCGCTCTATTAGGCCTATATTACTGCAACTTCTGTAACGTTCAGAAATTACAACTACATAATCAATAGCCCACATTTATATATATTTTACGTTATATATATATATATATATATATATTCAGTAGGAATTATACACGCTATTGCACTAAATAAACCAACAGTTCCCAAACTTTTTAAGTCATGCAACACTTTTCAGTAGAAAATTGTGTTATGGAGTCCTAATTTTCACCGAGCAGTTTTAGGACTGTGTTATTTAGAAAAGAAGATTAACAGAGTTTGGAACCTGAAACATGATCTTACATTCTCCTTAATGACTACTAGGAGATAATTCTCGTAGCATCAGGGGCCTCGTAAAACACAGTTTGGCAACCGCTGATATAATCACGAGTTACAAACATCTGCCTTGTATAGAGGGTTACAAGATTAGATACAACAATAATAATAATAATAATAATAATAATAATAATCATAATAATAATAATCATAATAACGATAATGATAATAATAATTTCTTCTTGCAAGCCCATGTTTCCCATAACAGAGATTTAGGCGCTCTCTCCCCACAGGGAAGAATTTCAACCATACTAATTTAGTTACATACTGACATCTAGGAAACCAAGGTAGTACTAGGACGGGAAAATTCGGTAAATTTTGCTTAGAGGCCTTTTCATTCAGGCTTAAGGATCTTTTACGAGCATGAAAATCTTCTGACTCGGGACCCACGGTTTAAAGTCCCTCCCGGAGGACGTGCTCCTTGGATTTTTCCATCCTAAAAAATCCATCGACCCCGGCCGGGACCCTCGGGACCAGAGGCAAGGAGCATAACCACTAGACCACCGCGGCCGATTAATAATAATAATAATAATAATAATAATAATAATAATAATAATAATAATAATAACTAATATTAACTCATTGGCAATATCAAACCCGGAAGTTCATTCCTGTGCGGACATAAGCTCTCCATAAATACCTATCCTGAGCTAATGTTTTCCAATAATTTCCTGTATAATTCATCTCCCTCAAATCATAATTAATATTTTTCTAGTACCTCATACTTGTCCTCCCTATTCTGCACTTTCCCTCTAGTTTTCCTACAAAGTTTCAATGACTCTCTTTCATTCTCCATTCGTACCATATGTACTGCCCAACACAGTCTACAAAACCTAACTGTTTTTATTATATCTTGTTTCCCATAAAGATCACCTTCTCCATTCACCTGTCTGTTCGTCTTCTTTGGTCCAAAAAACTCTCGTAAGAGCTTAATTCCCTAATATTCAATCTTTTCTCCTCCCTTAAAGTAGTCCATGTTTCTCATCCAAATAACAGAACTCAAAGAATAACTGCTTAATATATTTTTAACTTTTTTTAGAAGTTTAGTTGACAAGCGTCCCCGTAATGCTTAACAGCATGCGTTTTTAAAGTTAAGCCTAATTTTAGCCTAATTTCTTTCTGCACGTTATTCTTCTTTGTAATTATTGTTTCTAGATCCGCTGTACTCTCGAGGTAGCGTGCTGCCTTGTCACTCAGTGGACCTGGTTTCGATCCCCGGTCGGGACAGTTTTTCTGGCTGAGGTTTTTATCGCGGTTTTTCCTCACCTGTAAGACAAATGTCAGGAAAACTTTAAGGCCCAAACGGTCCACGAAATCATATGGCCATCATCATCATCATCCTTATCATTACCATCATCATCCTTATTATCATCATCATCCTTCACCGGTGTGGAAAGCAACGGGAAGCTACCACACCTACAATTCCCTAGTAAAGCTGCAAAGCATAACATGAAAATGCTATGATTGCAGTGAAAGGCCTGCCCTCAGGCAGAATTACTATAGATGGATGGATATTTTAATTTGACTATTTCTTCAAAGTTTCTCTCATTTTTCATTAACTATAAATATTAACCTAAACTAAATTAAATTGACTTTATAATGAAAGTACAAAATATAAAGAATAATGAAAAATAATCCAATAAATAGATTACGTATAATATTCCTATAGTAGAGTGTACTAGTTTATAAAATGTATAGTGGATCCATGGTTTTCAGTGGTATTCATCAAGTTTTATTGTCTAATACTGCTCATGCATCCAGTTTTATAAACATAGTATGCTTTTTTATGGATGCAGAAAGAAATTAAACATAGGCTCAATTGTGGAAATGCGTGCTATTATGCATTGCAGAGACTCTTGATGTCCCAACTCCTTTTAAACTGAAAATATATAGGCCTAAAACCATTATTCTACCAGTTATATTATATGGGTCTTACTTTAAGGGAGGAAATGAGATAAGTTTTTGAGAATAAAGTTCTTAGGAAAATTTTTGGGTCCCGCGCCGTAGCCGAGCGGTTAAGGTAGGAAGCCTTGGCGCAGAGCTACGGGACTTGCGCTGGTTCGAGTCTCCATGGAGGAAGACATTTTCTCATGGTATTTCGGTCAGTATGGGACCGGTGCCCACCCAGCATCGTGAGGCAATTGGGTAGCTACAATAAGTAGCGGCTCCAGGTTGAAGAACCAGCTATAACGGCTGGGGGACTCGACATGCTAACCACATGTCACCCCTACACTGGCTGTTGATCATCTACCTCTGTGATTGACACATGTGGATGTGAAGGGCCAGCAGCCGGCTGGTAAAAGGGCAACCGCTGAAAAAGTGGAAAGACCCTCAATCGGAGGAAAATTTTTGGACCAAAGAGAGATGAACAGACAGGTGAATGGAGAAGACTACTAACAATGAACTACATGGTCTTTATAGGAAGCCAGATATAATAAGAACAGTCATGTTTCGTAGACTGCGATGGGCAGGACATGTTGCACGTATGGGGAATAAAAGACTTGCATGGAAGCTTCTTGTAGGAAAGTCAGAGGGAAAACGCCCAATTGGTAGACCAAGAATGAGGTGGGAGAATAACATTAACTATGATCTGAGGGAAGTAGACTATATAGAGAATGATTGGAAAGCATTAGCTCAGGATAGGGATGTATGGAGAGTTTATGTCCGCGCGGCCATGGACCTACGGGTTCGATAGTTCCAGTAAGTAAGTAAGTTTTTTATGTTATTAATGTAATCTAATATTAAATATTAAAACACGTAACTCGAATGTTTGCTAAGAGACTTATAAAATATTGATCTCAAGCTATTTGGGTTAATGTCTACCATGTAAGTGGACGACATATGGCGCACTAGGAAATGAAACCATACAGAGTAATTTATTGTTTGTGTGAATTCGAGATGGCTAATTATCGGTAAACTCTCGCCACGATGCGAGTGGATAAAAAAAAATCTAATTTCCTGTGCGAGAACATCCTCCCCGTTTTCCATTTGTGAACTTGGATAATGATTAATATATTCCCCGCCAGGAGCGCTTCAGTCTAAAGTCCCAAACGCCCTTCTGCGGAGTAAACTTGAACTACCATTAAAAATTTCAGATAAAACTCGGGAGAAAACTAGTGACAGAGTGCTCAACAAATTTACAACTGTTAACACCTGTACCAACTCGCATTTCATTCTTCTTATTTAATTAATGATGATGATGATAATAATAATAATAATAATAATAATAATAATAATAATAATAATAATAATAATAATAATATAATAAGCATCATCACATTAAAACTCCGGAGAAAACTAGTGACAGAGTGCACAACAAATTTACAACTGTTAACACCTGTACCAACTCGCATTTCATTCTTCTTATTTAATTAATGATGATGATAATAATAATAATAATAATAATAATAATAATAATAATATAATAAGCATCATCAACATAAAACTCCGGAGAAAACTAGTGACAGAGTGCACAACAAATTTACAACTGTTAACACCTGTACCAACTCGCATTTCATTCTTCTTATTTAATTAATGATGATGATAATAATAATAATAATAATAATAATAATAATAATAATAATAATAATAATAATATAATAAGCATCATCAACATAAAACTCCGGAGAAAACTAGTGACAGAGTGCACAACAAATTTACAACTGTTAACACCTGTACCAACTCGCATTTCATTCTTCTTATTTAATTAATGACGATGATAATAATAATAATAATAATAATAATAATAATAATAATAATAATAATAATAATAATAATAATATAATTAAGCATCATCAACATAAAACTCCGGAGAAAACTAGTGACAGAGTGCACAACAAATTTACAACTGTTAACACCTGTACCAACTCGCATTTCATTCTTCTTATTTAATTAATGATGATGATAATAATAATAATAATAATAATAATAATAATAATAATATAATAAGCATCATCAACATAAAACTCCGGAGAAAACTAGTGACAGAGTGCACAACAAATTTACAAACTGTTAAACACCTGTACCAACTCGCATTTCATTCTTCTTATTTAATTAATGATGATGATAATAATAATAATAATAATAATAATAATAATAATATAATAAGCATCATCAACATAAAACTCCGGAGAAAACTAGTGACAGAGTGCACAACAAATTTACAACTGTTAACACCTGTACCAACTCGCATTTCATTCTTCTTATTTAATTAATGATAATAATGATAATAATAATAATAATAATAATAATAATAATAAATAATAATAATAATATAATAAGCATCATCAACATAAAAACTCCGGGAGAAAACTAGTGACAGAGTGCACAACAAATTTACAACTGTTAACACCTGTACCAACTCGCATTTCATTCTTCTTATTTAATTAATGATGATGATAATAATAATAATAATAATAATAATAATAATAATAATAATAATAATAATAATAAGCATCATCAACATAAAACTCCGGAGAAAACTAGTGACAGAGTGCACAACAAATTTACAACTGCTAACACCTGTACCAACTCGCATTTCATTCTTCTTATTTAATTAATGATGATGATAATAATAATAAATAATAATAATAATAATAATAATAATAATAATAATAATAATAATAATAATAATAATAATAATATAATAAGCATCATCAACATAAAAACTCCGGAGAAGAGAAAAATAGTGACAGAGTGCACAACAAATTTACAACTGTTAACACCTGTACCAACTCGCATTTCATTCTTCTTATTTAATTAATGATGATGATGATAATAATAATAATAATAATAATAATAATAATAATAATAATATAATAAGCATCATCAACATAAAACTCCGGAGAAAACTAGTGACAGAGTGCACAACAAATTTACAACTGTTAACACCTGTACCACCTCGCATTTCATTCTTCTTATTTAATTAATGATAATAATAATAATAATAATAATAATAATAATAATAATAATATAATAAGCATCATCAACATAAAACTCCGGAGAAAACTAGTGACAGAGTGCACAACAAATTTACAACTGTTAACACCTGTACCAACTCGCATTTCATTCTTCTTATTTAATTAATGATGATGATAATAATAATAATAATAATAATAATAATAATAATAATAATAATAATAATATAATAAGCAACATCAACATAAAACTCCGGAGAAAAACTAGTGGACAGAGTGCACAACACATTTTACAACTGTTAACACCTGTACCAACTCGCATTTCATTCTTCTTATTTAATTAATGATGATGATGATAATAATAATAATAATAATAATAATAATAATAATAATAATAATAATAATAATAATATAATAAGCATCATCAACATAAAACTCCGGAGAAAACTAGTGACAGAGTGCACAACAAATTTACAACTGTTAACACCTGTACCAACTCGCATTTCATTCTTCTTATTTAATTAATGATGATGATGATAATAATAATAATAATAATAATATAATAAGCATCATCAACATAAAACTCCGGAGAAAACTAGTGACAGAGTGCACAACACATTTACAACTGTTAACACCTGTACCAACTCGCATTTCATTCTTCTTATTTAATTAATGATAATAATAATAATAATAATAATAATAATAATAATAATAATAATAATAATAATAATAATAATAATAATAATATAATAAGCATCATCAACATAAAACTCCGGAGAAAACTAGTGACAGAGTGCACAACAAATTTACAACTGTTAACACCTGTACCAACTCGCATTTCATTCTTCTTATTTAATTAATGATAATAATAATAATAATAATAATAATAATAATAATAATAATAATAATATAATAAGCATCATCAACATAAAACTCCGGAGAAAACTAGTGACAGAGTGCACAACAAATTTACAACTGTTAACACCTGTACCAACTCGCATTTGATTCTTCTTATTTAATTAATGATGATGATGATAATAATAATAATAATAATAATAATAATAATAATAATAATAATAATAATATAATAAGCATCATCAACATAAAACTCCGGAGAAAACTAGTGACAGAGTGCACAACACATTTACAACTGTTAACACCTGTACCAACTCGCATTTCATTCTTCTTATTTAATTAATGATAATAATAATAATAATAATAATAATAATAATAATAATATAATAAGCATCATCAACATAAAACTCCGGAGAAAACTAGTGACAGTGTGCACAACAAATTTACAACTGTTAACACCTGTACCAACTCGCATTTCATTCTTCTTATTTAATTAATGATGATGATGATAATAATAATAATAATAATAATAATAATAATAATAATAATAATAATAATATAATAAGCATCATCACATTAAAACTCCGGAGAAAACTAGTGACAGAGTGCACAACAAATTTACAACTGTTAACACCTGTACCAACTCGCATTTCATTCTTCTTATTTAATTAATGATGATGATAATAATAATAATAATAATAATAATAATAATAATAATAATAATAATATAATAAGCATCATCAACATAAAACTCCGGAGAAAACTAGTGACAGAGTGCACAACAAATTTACAACTGTTAACACCTGTACCAACTCGCATTTCATTCTTCTTATTTAATTAATGATGATGATAATAATAATAATAATAATAATAATAATAATAATAATAATATAATAAGCATCATCAACATAAAACTCCGGAGAAAACTAGTGACAGAGTGCACAACAAATTTACAACTGTTAACACCTGTACCAACTCGCATTTCATTCTTCTTATTTAATTAATGACGATGATAATAATAATAATAATAATAATAATAATAATAATAATAATATAATAAGCATCATCAACATAAAACTCCGGAGAGAAAACTAGTGACAGAGTGCACAACAAATTTACAACTGTTAACACCTGTACCAACTCGCATTTCATTCTTCTTATTTAATTAATGATGATGATAATAATAATAATAATAATAATAATAATAATAATATAATAATAATAAGCATCATCAACATAAAACTCCGGAGAAAACTAGTGACAGAGTGCACAACAAATTTACAACTGTTAACACCCTGTACCAACTCGCATTTCATTCTTCTTATTTAATTAATGATGATGATAATAATAATAATAATAATAATAATAATAATAATAATAATAATAATAATAATAATAATAATAATATAATATAATAAGCATCATCAACATAAAACTCCGGAGAAAAACTAGTGACAGAGTGCACAACAAATTTACAACTGTTAACACCTGTACCAACTCGCATTTCATTCTTCTTATTTAATTAATGATGATGATAATAATAATAATAATAATAATAATAATAATAATAATAATAATAATAATAATAATAATAATAATAATAATAATAATAATAATAAATAAGCATCATCAACATAAAACTCCGGAGAAAACTAGTGACAGAGTGCACAACAAATTTACAACTGTTAACACCTGTACCAACTCGCATTTCATTCTTCTTATTTAATTAATGATGATGATAATAATAATAATAATAATAATAATAATAATAATAATAATAATAATAATAATAATATAATAAGCATCATCAACATAAAACTCCGGAGAAAACTAGTGACAGAGTGCACAACAAATTTACAACTGTTAACACCTGTACCAACTCGCATTTCATTCTTCTTATTTAATTAATGATGATGATGATAAATAATAATAATAATAATAATAATAATAATAATAATAATAATAATAATAATAATAATATAATAAGCATCATCAACATAAAACTCCGGAGAAAACTAGTGACAGAGTGCACAACAAATTTACAACTGTTAACACCTGTACCACCTCGCATTTCATTCTTCTTATTTAATTAATGATAATAATAATAATAATAATAATAATAATAATAATAATAATAATAATAATAATAATAATAATAATAATAATATAATAAGCATCATCAACATAAAACTCCGGAGAGAAAACTAGTGACAGAGTGCACAACAAATTTACAACTGTTAACACCTGTACCAACTCGCATTTCATTCTTCTTATTTAATTAATGATGATGATAATAATAATAATAATAATAATAATAATAATAATAATAATAATAATAATAATAATAATAATAATATAATAAGCAACATCAACATAAAACTCCGGAGAAAACTAGTGACAGAGTGCACAACACATTTACAACTGTTAACACCTGTACCAACTCGCATTTCATTCTTCTTATTTAATTAATGATGATGATGATGATAATAATAATAATAATAATAAATAATAATAATAATAATAATAATAATATAATAAGCATCATCAACATAAAACTCCGGAGAAAAACTAGTGACAGAGTGCACAACAAATTTACAACTGTTAACACCTGTACCAACTCGCATTTCATTCTTCTTATTTAATTAATGATGATGATGATAATAATAATAATAATAATAATATAATAAGCATCATCAACATAAAACTCCGGAGAAAACTAGTGACAGAGTGCACAACACATTTACAACTGTTAACACCTGTACCAACTCGCATTTCATTCTTCTTATTTAATTAATGATAATAATAATAATAATAATAATAATAATAATAATAATAATAATAATAATAATAATAATAATAATATAATAAGCATCATCAACATAAAACTCCGGAGAAAACTAGTGACAGAGTGCACAACAAATTTACAACTGTTAACACCTGTACCAACTCGCATTTCATTCTTCTTATTTAATTAATGATAATAATAATAATAATAATAATAATAATAATAATAATAATAATAATAATAATATAATAAGCATCATCAACATAAAACTCCGGAGAAAACATAGTGGACAGAGTGCACAACAAATTTACAACTGTTAACACCTGTACCAACTCGCATTTCATTCTTCTTATTTAATTAATGATGATGATGATAATAATAATAATAATAATAATAATAATAATAATAATATAATAAGCATCATCAACATAAAACTCCGGAGAAAACTAGTGACAGAGTGCACAACACATTTACAACTGTTAACACCTGTACCAACTCGCATTTCATTCTTCTTATTTAATTAATGATAATAATAATAATAATAATAATAATAATAATAATAATAATATAATAAGCATCATCTCAACATAAAACTCCGGAGAAAAAAAACTAGTGACAGTGTGCACAACAAATTTACAACTGTTAACACCTGTACCAACTCGCATTTCATTCTTCTTATTTAATTAATGATAATAATAATAATAATAATAATAATAATAATAATAATAATAATATAATAAGCATCATCAACATAAAACTCCGGAGAAAACTAGTGACAGAGTGCACAACACATTTACAACTGTTAACACCTGTACCAACTCGCATTTCATTCTTCTTATTTAATTAATGATACTTATACGAATGTGTCTAAATGGCTCAAAGAGTAGGGTGCGTGTAGGCAAACAGTTTTCAGACACTTTTGAAATCCAGAATGGGTTGAAGCAAGGAGATGCACTATCTCCTCTACTATTTAATTTTGTACTAGAGCATGCCATTAAATCTTTAGAGAATGAGGAAGGCTTACAACTGAATGGTATTAATAAGCTGTTAGTTTATGCTGATGATGTAGTACTACTGGCCGATAGCGAGGAGATACTAAAGGCCAACACGCACACACTATTGAGTAACACTAAGAAATTAGGACTGGAAGTAATATCACTAAAACTAAATATATGGTCACACGTAGAAATTCAGTATATAATGGAAATGGACAGCTAATGACAAATGAGGGAAATTTTGAGGAAGTGGCTGAATTCAAATACCTAGGAACAATAATCACAAATAGGAATGAGATGCACAAAGAAATTAAACATAGGCTCAATTCTGGAAATGCATGCTATTATGCATTGCAGAGACTTTTGATGTCCCAACTTCTTTCAAAAAACGTTAAGCTGAAGATATATAAAACTATTATTCTACCAGTTATATTATATGGGTGCGAAACATGGACTCTTACTTTAAGGGAGGAAAGGAGATTACGAGTATTGAGAATAAAGTTCTTAGGAAAATTTTTGGACCAAAGAGAGATGAACAGACAGGTGAATGGGGAAGACTACATAACAATGAACTACATGGTCTTTATAGGAAGCCAGATATAATAAGAACAGTTAAGTCTCATAGACTGCGATGGGCAGGACATGTTGCACGTATGGGGAATGAAAGACGTGCATGGAAGCTTCTTGTAGGAAAGCCAGAGGGAAAACGCCCAGTTGGTAGGCCAAGAATGAGGTGGGAGAACAACATTAACTATGATTTGAGGGAAGTAGATTATACAGGGAATGATTGGAAAGCATTAGCTCAGGATAGGGATGTATGGAGAGCTTATGTCCGCGCGGCCATGAACCTTCGGGTTCGATAGTGCCAGTGAGTAAGTAAGTAAGTAAGTAAGTAAGTATTTAATTAATGATAATAATAATAATAATAATAATAATAATAATAATAATAATAATATAATAAGCATCATCAACATAAAACTCCGGAGAAAACTAGTGACAGAGTGCACAACACATTTACAACTGTTAACACCTGTACCAACTCGCATTTCATTCTTCTTATTTAATTAATGATAATAATAATAATAATAATAATAATAATAATAATAATAATAATAATAATAATAATAATAATAATAATAATAATATAATAAGCATCATCAACATAAAACTCCGGAGAAAACTAGTGACAGAGTGCACAACACATTTACAACTGTTAACACCTGTACCAACTCGCATTTCATTCTTCTTATTTAATTAATGATGATGATGATAATAATAATAATAATAATAATAATAATAATAATAATAATAATATAATAAGCATCATCAACATAAAACTCCGGAGAAAACTAGTGACAGAGTGCACAACACATTTACAACTGTTAACACCTGTACCAACTCGCATTTCATTCTTCTTATTTAATTAATGATAATAATGATAATAATAATAATAATAATAATAATAATAATAATATAATAAGCATCATCAACATAAAACTCCGGAGAAAACTAGTGACAGAGTGCACAACACATTTACAACTGTTAACACCTGTACCAACTCGCATTTCATTCTTCTTATTTAATTAATGATGATGATGATAATAATAATAATAATAATAATAATAATAATAATAATAATAATAATAATAATAATATAATAAGCATCATCAACATAAAACTCCGGAGGAAAACTAGTGACAGAGTGCACAACACATTTACAACTGTTAACACCTGTACCAACTCGCATTTCATTCTTCTTATTTAATAATGATGATGATGATAATAATAATAATAATAATAATAATAATAATAATAATAATAATATAATAAGCATCATCAACATAAAACTCCGGAGAAAACTAGTGACAGAGTGCACAACACATTTACAACTGTTAACACTGTACCAACTCGCATTTCATTCTTCTTATTTAATTAATGATGATGATAATAATAATAATAATAATAATAATAATAATAATAATAATAATAATATAATAAGCATCATCAACATAAAACTCGGGAGAAAACTAGTGACAGAGTGCACAACACATTTACAACTGTTAACACCTGTACCAACTCGCATTTCATTCTTCTTATTTAATTAATGATGATGATGATGATAATAATAATAATAATAATAATAATAATAATAATAATAATAATATAATAAGCATCATCAACATAAAACTCCGGAGAAAACTAGTGACAGAGTGCACAACACATTTACAACTGTTAACACCTGTACCAACTCGCATTTCATTCTTCTTATTTAATTAATGATGATGATGATAATAATAATAATAATAATAAAAATAATAATAATAATAATAATAATATAATAAGCATCATCAACATAAAACTCGGGAGAAAACTAGTGACAGAGTGCACAACACATTTACAACTGTTAACACCTGTACCAACTCGCATTTCATTCTTCTTTTTTAATTAATGATGATGATGATAATAATAATAATAATAATAATAATAATAATAATAATAATATAATAAGCATCATCAACATAAAACTCCGGAGAAAACTAGTGACAGAGTGCACAACACATTTACAACTGTTAACACCTGTACCAACTCGCATTTCATTCTTCTTATTTAATTAATGATGATGATGATAATAATAATAATAATAATAATAATAATAATAATAATAATAATAATAATAATATAATAAGCATCATCAACATAAAACTCCGGAGAAAACTAGTGACAGAGTGCACAACACATTTACAACTGTTAACACCTGTACCAACTCGCATTCATTCTTCTTATTTAATTAATGATGATGATGATGATAATAATAATAATAATAATAATAATAATAATATTATAATAAGCATCATCAACATCCATGCAAGTATTAGGTCATGTGGTCTGTTACGGTCTCAATCAGGAATTTTCCATCCAGCGCTTTTATGGACGTCCCAGCAATCCTTTGCCTTGTGGGCAGTAACAAAGCATGGCTTTTGGAATTCTATGAGACGGCATTCGTTAAAGAAGGGCTTTCCAATTGTTGGTAGTTTTGTATATGGTCGAGAATGGGTTCTACATCCAACTCTTCTATAATTTCCTCATTTCTTTTATGGCCCCATTTTGTATACTTGCTTAAGGTGAACTCCTACACCTAATTGTTCTAGAACATAACATATAGCGGCCAAACACTCTCTGTTCTTGAAAACCTATATGTACAATTTTTCATGAAGATCGGTTGAGCGGTTTAGAAGTCTATAAAGGATAAACATACACACGATCGTTTTTGTATACATAGATACAACATAATGTATGAAACTAAAAGTTTCGCTTCGCGTAATTAGAACATAATATCATGAAACTCATCATGCAATCAACATTGATTTTCTCATTATGATTATCTTTTCCATAAGACTGTCTTAGATTCGTAGCAGTCTCTGATATACACTCAAAGATTGAATTATAACAACACATTAATTTGATTTATTTTAAACTATCCTTTTAATTTTAAATTGAATTAAATTTGATATGCTAATAGCTCAATATTATTTAAACATATTACAAAGTATATATGTATATATATATATATATATATATATATATTCATACATAATTTATTTCTTGATGTAAATATTTAAAACATGGCATATCATAGTATTATTATTATTATTATTATTATTATTATTATTATTATTATCGTATAAAATGTTGTTTGTACATGAAATTTACATTGCTACATTTAATGTATATTTAACTGTTTATAATTAGTATAGTGTATATCTATATTTGTCAAATATTTATTTGTATTTGTGCTAGTTGAGTGGAAGAGAAGGCCTTATGGCCTTAACTCTGCCAGAATAAATAAAACATTATTTTAAAAAATTAAAAAAATATTATAATGGACCACTACTTTGTTAAGCTCTGGAAAAAAAATTCGTGTTTAGAGAATATGTGATATACCAAAAATATCTATAGTAGGCTACGAATAAAACTAAAAGCAAAAAACCAAAATAGAGCTGTGAATGAAGTGGAAAAAGCAGGATTTTTTTAAAGCAGAAAACATTTTAAGCATTAAATTTACTTTAAATTCCTTGTGTTTAGTAATATGAACATATTTTTTATTAATATAATTTCCATGGCTGGCGGATCCTACACCCAACCCTTCATGTGCAGGACAGTCTGACGGTAGAAAAGATGTAAATAACACTAAGAACACAACGTCAAGTCGGGGGACCAGGTATAGTTAGGTGCTGCAAAAATTTTACAATACAGCAGAAAATTACACTGAAACGCTATGCAGTATTATCGATGCTAGCAAACACAGAGAAATAAACAAAAAAAAAATCACACTTTATAAGTTCACCAATATCTGTAACACGTGTATGAGAACTGAAATTAATGTTACTCCCTGAACATATTAAACAGTTGTATAGTAATCGTACGATACTCCTCAGGCCGCATACCACTTCCCACCTCTTTCTATACTCCGCGTAGCACCTAACCTGTAGCGTTTATTTTTATGTAGAATCCGCAAGCCTGATAATTTGCAATGTTGCAGTGTATAATATATTTAAGATTTAAGATTTATTTAGCCTGGTGGAGTTAAGGCAGAGAGAGAAAACTGAAGGAAAAACACCCTATAACAGTAGTAAAACATCCTAAGTGGAATTTGTATCATGAGATAGAAATAGAGGCACAATATGATTTAAATACAGGGCCATTCAGAAAGAAAGAACAGACATAAAAAATTCAGTTCTTTTAAACTACAAAAAATAGAAACAATTGGAACGTTCCTTCTTCTCCTTCTTCTTCTTCACGGTTTAGGTTTATTTACTAGCCTCTTCCGGCTCCAAATTGCTGCTCTTTCCATCTTTTCCTTGGTCTTCCCAAGCTTCTTCCTCCTCGTGGTGAATACTTGTATGCTGCTTTTGGTATTCCATTCTCAGTCATCCTTGCCAAGTGTTCTTTCCAGTTTGCACTGTATTTATCTATTGTTGAGTTTAATTCCTCTATTTTTAGTTGTCTTATTTCTGTGTTATGTTTTTTTGTCTGTTCTTTGATATCCTGCTATTGGTCTGAAGAATCTCATTTCAGCAGCTTGTATCCTGGCAGATTGTTGTGTTGTCACTGTCCATGTTTCGGATCATTAATTAATAATATGCACTGTCATTGTCTTGTATAATTTCATTATAGAGTCTTTCCTGGCTTTATTTTTCAAAGTTGTTTTTAGTGTACCTGTTATATAATTAAACTTATTTATTTTGTTATTTGTATCTGTTTCCGCTGTGTATGATATTTCGCAACCTAGGAAGTTATATATTACTACGTTCCTGGAAATAAAAAAGTTTGAAGTTCAGATTACGGCCGCATTTCTCCAACCACGTTCGACGTTACCTGAATAACACTATTTCAGGACATTGGATTGAAAGAGGAATAGCAGAAGATAAATTTCGACGGTGGCCTCCCAAGTGCCGAGAATTAACCACGTGTGATTTTTATATGTGGGGTTACGAAAACACCGTGTTTTTATCCCACCAATGCCTCACACTCTTGAAAATCTGTGACATCGAATTGTTGAAGTTGTGAATTTGGTAACCGGAGACCAGTTGAATGGTGTGCTGCTAGAAATGAGCCACCGTCATGATTTTGTCGTGTAACATATGGTGCTCATATTGAATGCATAAAATGGTGAAATTTGAACTTTTCTATTTCCAGCAATATTGGAATTGTGTTTTTATTTTTTTAAATAAATGTTTGAAGTCTGTTCCTTCTTTCTGAATAGCCCTGTATTGTTGAATACATAATAACTAAACGGTTATTTTGTCAACAAACACTCCAACAACTTGTGTCTAAAAAAGAGCAAGAAGCCGAACTTAGAAAAGCTATGTATAACGACATTTTATAAACAAGAAAGATTATAAATGAAAATGCATTAACAATAAAAAAAGAAAAATTATCAGATGTCTATAAATTGAAGTGTGGCACATGTGACAATGTCTATATAGGACAAACTGGTAGACCTTTTATCTCTCGGATAAAGGAACACATGAGAGCATATAACAGAAATTTAGAATATTCAAAATATGCTAACCACCTATTCCAAATTAATCATTGTTTTGATCCAAATTTTGAAATTTTACATGTTTGTGATAAGGGTAAGAAGTTAGATCTTTTGGAGGCTGTAGAAATTAATAAATTGAAGAGTAGTAACAAACTGTTAAATTCTCAACTTGATTTGAATGAATCCCCTTTGTTAAATTTAAAAATTTAAATAAATATTGTTGTATTGTTGCTTAGATCAGTTGGAACACAATTCATAATTTGTTAACATGTCTGAAGAAGGCACAGTGTACCGAAACAGCTGTCACTGGATTATATAGTAAATATGAAAATCAAATAAAACTACGTTTTATTTTTATTTAATTAATAATAAATAAATAATAGTTTTAAAAAACTAAAAGAACACGCTTTATTAGAAAACTAAAAAATGAAAAATAATTTTAATTTCCAATACGCTTGGGATAAAATTAAAGTGGTCAACAAAAAATCATCTCCAACACATATAGAATAAACCTAGAGTTATCAACAAAAAGAAAATAATTTTACCATCAAAAGCGTGGGGTGATCTATATCAATTAATATATTTGATAATAAACAGATATTGGTAAAAGTAAGCTCTCTAAGAAGAAAATGTAAAAATCATAAAAAGCACCCCACGCTTTTGATGGTAAAATTATTTTCTTTTTGTTGATAACTCTAGTTTTATTCTATATGTGTTGGAGATGATTTTTTTGTTGACCACTTTAATTTTATCCTAAGCGTATTGGAAATTAAAATTATTTTTTATTTTTTAGTTTTCTAATAAAGCGTGTTCTTTTAGTTTTTTAAAACTATTATTTATTTTTTATTTTTTAGTTTAAATATTTTACAGAATAAGATAAAAATGTAAATATCTTTAAATTCGATACTATTGTAGTATGAGCTAAAAGTAATACTCTTCTATAAAAAAAAACCTCCCAGCCGGATTTGAATCAGCGACGTATGGATTACTGAAATTATATACCACTAAGAGTTCACTGCTCTACCAAATAAGCTCTTACAACGATTGACTAAAACGTCGACAAGTCCGCAATCTATACCAGTTTTCATTTTTTTTTATTTTCGGATGATTCTGGCCAGGATTTTAGAAACAAAATATGAAATTATTGTATTGTCACGGGTCCTCTACACGTATACAAAGTTTCAAGTCGATCCAATGTTTCTAAATGGGTGAAAATCGCGTTGAAAGATTCCGTTACATTGATACAAAAACACTTTTTTTTTATTTTCTGATGATTATGGCCAGGATTTTAGAAAATAAATATGAAATTATTGTATTGTCACGGGTCCTCTACTAGTAATAACAAAGTTTCACGTCGATCCAATGTTTCTAAGTGGGTGAAAATCGCGCGTTGAAAGATTCCGTTACATTGATACAAAAGCACTTTTTTTGATTTTCTGACGATTATGGCCAGGATTTTAGAAAATAAATATGAAATTATTGTATTGTCACGGGTCCTCTACAAGTATACAAAGTTTCAAGTCGATCCAATGATTTTAAGTGGATGAAAATCGCGTTGAAAGATTCCGTTACATAGATAGATAGATATATAGATAGATATATAGATAGATATATACATAGATATATAGATAGATATATAGATAGATAGATATATAGATAGATATATAGATATATATATAGATATATATATATAGATAGATATATAGAATAGATATATAGATAGATATATAGATAGATATATAGATAGATATATATATATATATATAGATAGATATATATATATATATATAGATAGATATATATATATATATATATATATATATATAGATAGATAGATACAGGTCAAGCTAATATAAAGCGTGTAAAAAGAGTCGTTATTCTGTACAAACAGGTATTTAAATTTTCTTAAAATCGAACTTAAATAAACAAATTGCAAACTGAACAACCATTATAGATTCTAGAGAGAACAGGAAAATAATCAGGTTAGTAGCAATAAGTCCCAAGATATTTGCTGCTATATCAGCACCAAAATTAAACTATTTAGGTAAATAAGTTCATCTTCGCGCCATAACGAGAACACAAAAAGAGGTATTATGCAACATTGGAAAGAATAAAGCCTTTGCTCTAAGAACAAAGTGAATGTGAGAAAGAAATTTAAATTTGTCATCGAGTTTATAGCCAAGAATTGGAGGAAAAGTCTTATTTTTAGACAAAAAGTAATTAAACGTATTTTAAAAGATGGAAGAATTTCGGTACGGAGAAAAAATAAATAGTGGGACTGTTAGAAAATATTCAGTCAACGGTAAAATATGGCGACTATTTAACTCATGTCCCAAATGGGAGTCAATGACCAATCATGTTTCAATGAATTTTGTTTTACAAGCAATGACAGCCGTGTTACACCTCGATATTTATCGAATTATATTTACCAAAGTAAAGAAAGCTCTCCAATTCTGGTTACCAAAATAAAGAAATCTCCTCCTTTTTTAATATTCTGCTCAGGTCAGAGCATTATTTTGCAATGACTGACTCTCCAACAAATACGTTGAATATAGAAAATAATAAACAGATTCCTTCGAAATACACATTTTATAATTTTATGTTCAATAATTGTGTTTTTAAATAATGATTTTACTGAATTCTTGCCTAAATAATTAATAACCTATAACGTTGGTTCCTGTTATACAGTTTGATGTGTTTTCATTTTTTTTTTCTTCATTAGGGGCATTCTTACAATATTGCGATCCTATTTGGCAATAAATAATATGATCGAGTTGCAGTGGATGAACAAATGAAACGTAACCAAACATTTCTCTTTTTGTTTTCAACATCACCGTTTACATTAAATATATAAATATTTTAATAGCTATATTTAAATAATGATTTGTGAATAAACAGCTTAATTTTATTCGTTAAACAGTCCCAACAAATGCCACTCTTGATTTCCAAATCCTCTATAAAAATGGAAATCACTCGTGACATTACTTACGATAAAGGGGATGTAGTATGTGGATGCATGGCAAAGTCTGGACTAGAGGAACTTACAGGAACATTTATACATTTGTTTATAATTGATACTTTGCAACAAACGTTGAATGCAGGCACTTGCAACAGAATCGCACAGTGCATTTCGTTCATCTGAAGACTATGTGGAATATCCCCTATTATCTAAATATTTCAAAACAAATACCAAATAATCATCATCATCATCATGAAAAAATATCGTTTTAGGCCATGTGGCCTGTACGGTAAACCTAGCGAAGATGGTCTTGATCTTTCCACCGATGTTTTGGTCTTCCTTGGTCCCTATGTCCAGTTGGGGTATATTGGAATGCCAATTTTGGAAGTCTATTTCTTGCCATTCTTCTCAGATGATTTTTCCATTCTTGTTGGTATCTTTGGATATCTTCATTTAAACTTGCTACTCCAAGTTTTCCTCTGATAGTAGTGTTCCTTTGGTGATCCAGTCTATTAACTCCTAACAATGATCGTAAGAAGCGCATTTGGCTTACTTGAAGTTTATGAGAGTTTCTTTTATTTAAAATCCAAATTTCACTTCCGTATTTTAGAGCAGCTTTTGATGTGACGTTATGTAACCTTAGTTTTGTCTCTGTCCTCATCTGTTTACCAAAATGTCTTCGTATTACCCCATTCATTTTATTATATTTTTGCAATTTTGAATCAATGTCACTCTTATACTCTGCAAATACACTTCCTAAGTAAGAGAAATCTGACACTTGTTCTATAATTTTTCCATCAATCTCAATTTTCACCCGTTGTATGTTTTTTCCACACATTGCCATTGTTTTGGATTTTGATGTGGAAATTTTCATATTATATTTGCTGGCAATTTTGAATAATTGATACGCTGCTATTTGTAAGCTATCTTCGGAATCTGATAGCTTATAAAAATAATAATCGCTTTAAACATTTATGGGGTGAAATAGGTAGAAAAGTATGACATCATCATATAAACAGCAAATAACTATTGAAACATCATCATATAAACAGCAAATAACTATTGAAACATTTTCTTCTGAAAGAATTTCTTCTGAAAGAATGACATGAAATAGATTAAATAATCACAGAACATTTGGCAGATTCAATACGAAAAAAATTCAAAAATAATCATTATAAAATTAAAAAGCCAAAAATATACTGAAATTATACACCGTGTCCCATTCAAACCTCCCACATTTTAATTAATCATAACTCTCAAAGTATGCGGAATTATGAAATGAGGTTGGTATTAAAAGAAAGAGAAACTCAAATAATGTTTGTTTTCATTGTTGCAGTTAATTCATCTGTCGCATGTTGGACAATAATGACATAAAACAAAATGGCGAGCACAAAAACTGTTTCTGGTACGCAGTGACGAAGTCAATAATTACAGTGCAATGAAATTACCGGAGAGAATATGGAGAAAATGCACCTGATGGGAAGACCATTAAGGCATGGCTTGAGAAGTTTCTGGCGACTGGAAGCGTTAATAAAGAATCAGGAGGTGCTCGTACACGTGTTCAGAAGAAAATATTGAAGAAATGGTGCAATGTAGAGGTGTTTCAATGTGTGGAAATCTTTGAGTTTCTGATTCGTTTAATACCAACCTCATTTCATAATTCCGCATACTTCCTTAGTTATGATTAATTAAAATGTGGGAGGTTAGAATGGGACACCCTGTATAATATATTAGCTTGTGGAAACAGAAAACGTTGTAATACGTTATTTAGTATGCGTCGCTATTTGACTCTTAATATCGATTGAGTTATTATGAATTGAACGATCCTGAGCCACTGGTCTCTGTATTTTGAGTCGCGGGACGCCCACCTCTAGTCTACATTAATATCAAATAAATGTATTCAGACAATCAAACAGGAGAATATTATATTTAGTGATAGTGAAATCTAGAAGGAAAAATACAAATAGGAAGACCCAGGTTAATCATTTCCCCCCGTCTAGAGTCATAGAACGCACTCAATGTGCTTCACCGCATCCCCGCTTAACGTGAATCTTGTTACATAAATAAATAGAACAAGTATATCCCCTAAAAAAATTAAGAATATATGAAAATCAGAATGATTGATAGGTTAATCCTGTCAATACTGAAATAAATGTGGTTTGAAGAAGTAAAATTAATTCTATTGCTAGTGGGTGATTTATTTGGTGCTAGACGGATCTGTGTCCCTGTAAAATATGCGAACTAAAGCCTACTTCCCTCCCTGCTTTCCTATCTCACTCTCTTTTCTGTCTCTCCCTTCTTCATGCACTCCAGTGTTGTCAACTCAACTCCAACCTTGCATTATTCAATATTCAAGAGCCATGATACTGGGGGAAGTTTGGCAACATCCTTACTCGAGGCTGCTGTTTGACGTAGTGGGAAGGGAGTGCGGTGAAATGTTGCGAGTTTAGATGTGTACTTTTCTAAGAACGATGTCAGAGCTACAGCGGCACAGATCCGTTGGTCCGGGGATAGTTATAATTACAACAGATGTATTTCTACTTGTTTTTATTTTATTGCAAAACTTGTATTTTTTGTCATTCTTTTGGTATCTGTGGAATGCATTAAATGTGGCAACAAGGCTATGTAAATTTTCGTAAAATTCTAACGTAACGGTACTTACTTTGTGCTTTCGACTCTTTTTTTTAAATCCTCAGTCAGTTCATATGTAACAACGACTAACTAACTCATTGGCTTTATTAAACCCGTAGGTTCATGACCGCGCGGACATAAGCTCTTCATACACCCCTATCCCGATCTGTTTCCAATCATCCCCTGTACAATCTCCGATTGAGGGTCTTTCCACTTTTCAGCGGTTGCCCTTTTACCCAGCCGGCTGCTGGCCCTTCACATCCACCTGTGTCAATCACAGAAGTAGATGATCAACAGCCAGTGTAGGGGTGACATGTGGTTAGCATGTCGAGTCCCCCAGCCGTTATAGCTGGTTCCTCAACCTGGAGCCGCTACTTATTGTAGCTACCCAATTGCCTCACGATGCTGGGTGGGCACCGGTCCCATACTGGCCGAAATACCATGAGAAAATTTCTTCCCCCATGGAGACTCGAACCAGCGCAAGTCCCGTAGCTCTGCGCCAAGGCTTCCTACCTTAACCGCTCGGCTACGGCGCGGGACCTGTACAATATACTTCCTCCAAATCATGGTTAATGTTATTCTCCCACCTCATTCTTGGTCTACCAACTAGGCGTTTTTCCTCTGGTTTACCTACAAGAAGCTTCCATGCACTTATTTAATTCCCCTTTCGTACCACATGTCCTGCTCATCGCAGCAACAATGGTTAGTTAAAGCAAACGTTCTTCAATGCAATCAATTAAGATTGCAATTTAGATATATTACAATTCAAATTTGCCCCCCTTAGAATAAAACTTTATAAATACAATGAAAGATGTTAGAAAAAATAATTATAGTTTATGTCCATTGAATAAAGGCTTTTGGGCCGCGATTGAAGAAGAATTTAATTATAAAAGTGATGGCTCTGGCGCTACCTTGCGTTGTTGGGTTGTATAGCGCAAGCGAGTGAGGATGAGCAAGATTTCGAACCGTTGCGTTGACTGCCGAGAGCACAGATGATAAATGAAACAAAGATAATAATTACCCTTTTGAAAATTGTTACTATTGTATTGTAAGCCCATCTTACAGAGATTTAGGCGCTCTCCTCCTGCAGGGAAGAATTTGAACAATAGTAATTTAGTTACACTTGTTTTCGTATAGATGTCATTTGAGTGGTCCGTGGTCAGCGTTCCGCCTCATACTGACATCTAGGAAACCAAGGTAGTACTAGGACGGGAAAATTCGGTAGATTTTGCTTAGAGGCCTTTTCATTCAGGCTTAAGGATTTTTTACGAGCCTGAAAATCTTCAGACTCGGGACCCACGGCTTAAAGTCCCTCCCGGAGGACTTGCTCCTCGGATTTTTCCGTCCTAAAATATCCATCGACCCCGGCCGGGTTTGAACCCGCGACCCTCGGAACCAGGGGCAAGGAGCATAACCACTAGACCACCGCGGCCGATCTTAATTGTTAGAATTTAATTATTGGAATATTTTTATCATCTACTGATGTTTTCCATAATTTGAAGATTGGAAGTAATGGAATAGATTTTTTTCACTATTTATAGTAATTGTTGAAGCAAGGAGATGTAATATCTCCTCTACTATTTAATATTGTACTAGAGCAAGCCATCAAATCTTTAGAGGATAAACAAGGCCTACAACCCAATGGTATTAATAAGCTGTTAGTTTATGCTGATGATGTAGTACTATTGGGCGGATAGCAAAGAGATACTAAAGGCCAACACGCACACACTATTGATTAACACTAAGAAATTGGGACTGGAAGTAAACATTAATAAAACTGTATATATGGTCACACATAGAAATACATTATATAATGGAAAATGGTCAGCTAATGACAAACGAGGGAAATTTTCAAGAAGTGGCTGAATTCAAATACCTAGGAACAATAATCACAAATAGGAATGAGATGCACAAAGAAATTAAACATAGGCTCAATTCTGGAAATGCGTGCTATTATGCGTTGCAGACACTCTTGATGTCCCAACTCCTTTCAAAAAACGTTAAACTGAAAATATATAAAACTATTATTCTACCAGTTATATTATATGGATGCGAAACATAAGGGAGGAAAGGAAATTGCGAGTAGTTGAGAATAAAGTTCTTAGGAAAAATTTTGAACCAAAGAGAAATGCACAGACAGGTGAATGAAAAAGACTGCATAACAGAGAACTACATGCTCTTTATAGGAAGCCAGATATAATAAGAACAGTTAAGTCTCGTAGATTGCAGTGGGCAGGTCGGGGAATGAAAGATGTGCATGGAAGCTTCTTGTAGGAAAACCAGAGGGAAAACGTCAGTTGGTAGACAAATAATGAGGTGGGAGAACAACATTAACTGTGATTTGAGGGAAGTAGATTATACAAGGGATGAATAGAAAACATTGGCTCAGGATAGGAGAGTTTATGTCCGCGCAGCAATGAACCTACGGGTTCGATAGTGCCAGAGAGTTAGTTATTTATAGATAATTACTATACCTGGTTTCAAAAGAAACAAATACCGGTAGATATGCCGAGAAAATTAAAATAGAAACTAGAGTGGATCCAGAGTGGGTGGAAGCTTATCCAATTTAAATTAAAGCTTATACAGGAATTTACACACACACATACACACACACACACACACACACACACACACATGGGTTTAGTCGATCTTTCAGAAATTATAGACTATTTTCTAGATAATTTTTAATGTAGAATAGAATAGAATAGATTTATTTAGCCTGGTGGAGTTAAGGCCATGTGGCCTTCTCTTCCACTCACCAGGACAAACATATGTTACATATTAATACATAAAAATTACAATAATAGTCATACGAAACAATTAATTATCTGTCATATTGAATAATAATGAAAATAATGTCTAATAATACAATTAAAATTAAATGAATGATAGAATGAATACAGAAAGGAATAACAGCTCGAATCTACTATACATAAAAGGAAAGAAAAAAAATACAAAGAAAGTAATAAACTACAATGAATTAATCAATGCTTTTTATGCAAGGCATTAGGTAAATATATTAACGAATCTTAAATCTATTTTTATTAAATAATGAAAAAACACATTATTAATTTTTAAAAAGTATGTCCTATTATGAGACAACCGAGCGGTTAAGGCAGGAAGCCTTGGCGCAGAGCTACGGGACTTGCGCTGGTTCGAGTCTCCATGGGGGAAGAAATTTTCTCATGGTATTTCGGTCAGTATGGGACCGGTGCCCACCCAGCATCGAGAGGCAATTGGGTAGCTACAATAAGTAGCGGCTCCAGGTTGAGGAACCAGCTATAACGGCTGGGGGACTCGACATACTAACCACATGTCACCCCTACACTGGCTGTTGATCATCTACCTCTGCGATTGACACGTGTGGATGTGAAGGGCCAGCAGCCGGCTGGTAAAAGAGCAACCGCTGAAAAGTGGAAAGACCCTCAATCGGATCGGAAAAATCGCAGTATCTCCATTTGGATGATGACAATAAACCGGGGTTAGGGGAAGAAAATTACGTTTATTTATTCAAAGTGCGCCCTGCACAGGACATCGTAAATAAATTTGATATATGCGCCTACTATAAACCAGGTCGAAACTTAGATGTGGACGAGGTCATGATAAGTTTCGCCGATAGCAAAGCGGAGTATTTGTTGAAGTGTAAAATATATCTCAGTAGGAAATAATAAAGAAAAAATGAACTACTTCTTGGAGAAAAGTAGTTCTTCACATGTGCAGAAATTTCTACGGTACCATGTTTATTTTGACAAGTTTTTTCAGGTCAACAAGACTAATGAAACTTCTATTAAATAAATAATAGTATACCTGTGGCACCCTCGCGTAGGAAGAAAAGACTGACCATAACAATTTCGTAACCCTAAGCAACTGAAATGAAAAAGGGGAAATCGAAAAATGTGTAATGTCTGGATATTACTGCTGTGGTGTGGCATGATAAGAGAAATGTTGTCTTGCCATTAATTCGGACCCTAGAAATGATGAAAAGGCGCAGAGAACAAGTGGAAAACGAGGAGAAAAAGTATAATTACCGGGTTCCAAAGGACTGGTAAATTATAAGGCGAGCATGGGAGGTGTTGACATTACGGGCCAGAAACGAATATATAGTGGTGCTGGGCGGCCGCCAAAGAAATGGTGGAAACACTAAACATTTACTTAATCCTAAATTACCTTTTATAGTTTAGTAATAACAAAATACTAAATCTCATAAATTTATAATATATTTATCTATTATTAGATTGTAACGTAAGTAAAATTCGAAGATTACAGCGAGATATTTAATCTCAGCCCAAAAATCTAAATAGGACATTACGTATTTTTTTAATATTCGGTAAATTGAATTAAAATGATTAGGGTACAAGGGGACTTTTTTTCCTTGGAATATGTAATAGATAAAGTAATAAGTAAATAAATATTTTATCCGTACTCTTGAGGATGTTGGACGCAGCCTCTGGCGATACATCGGGGACCTACAAGCCTCAAGACTATGGCCAACAGCCCGGAAATCTTCTACAAGATCATCATAATAACTCTGGCCGTGAAAGCCTAAGTCAATATACTAATGAAGATAGTTCACTAGTTTTATTATTGACATAAATTTTATTATATTTTAGTCTGTTATATGTTCAAGAGAAAAAATGAGATTCATAATTCTATTAAAACATAGCATCCATCCATCCATAGTAATTCTAGCCGAAGGCAGGTCCTTCACTGCAATCAGCATTTTCATGCTATGCTTGCACCTTTAGTAGGGAATTGTAGGTGTGGTAGCTTCCCGTTGCTTTCCACACCGGTGAAGGATGATGATGATGATAAGGATGATGATGGCCATATGATTTCGGGGACCGTTTGGACCTTAAAGTTTTCCTGACATTTATCTTACAGGTGAGGAAAAACCCCGACAAAAACCTCACCCAGAAAAACTGCCCCGACAGGGGATCGAACCCGGGCCAGCTGCGTGACAAGGCAGCACGCTACCTCTAGACCACAGCGGTGGACAAAACATAGCACATTAGCTGTTAAGTAAAATTACAAAATTATTGGAATATTATGGGGGCACGCCATAGCGTAGTGGTTAAGGCACTGAGCTACAAGCCGGAGGGTTGAGGGTTCAAGTCCCGTTGGGGTCAGGATTTTTAAACTGACCCAAACCCTCTGGTGGCACTATGGCCCTGGGGTCGACTCAGCCTCTAACGGAAATGACTACCAGACGCTTGTTCTGGGGATAAAGGCGGCCGTCACGCAGGGCTGACATAAAGTGCCGATTGTCTAGAAAAAGTGGGGAGCCTTAACCTCCTACTACCCCAAGGGCCTCCGGACCCGTTGTGTGATGGCTTTACTTTTATTGGAATATTATACAAGAAGTACAAGAAGTTACCGGGAATAATATATTTCAATCGGGCATTCATTGAAAACTAATTTCTCCGTAGAAGTTTGTCTAGTTGTATGACTTTCCACCAAAGTAATGTTTTGAGTTGGGTCGTGCTGATTATGTGCCGTTTCTGATTTTGTCTCTCCAGTTGATTCCATAAATCTTCTGTAGAATTTAAATCCGGAGATTGAGATGAAGCCTACAAAGTTTGAGGCTTGTTTCAGACGATCCATTGGAAATAGTATTCTGCAACTAGGCCACGTTTTTCAGCACACTGATGCATACTATTTCCCAATATCTTCTTACAGTGCGATCAGTATAGCACTGCACAGCAGACGCGGGAATTTCACTATACACTGCTGACGCACTCGCGGTGGGGAACGGACAGCATAGGATCGCGGTGATACAACCACACACATTTTCGTAACTATTTTACAAATTGTCGTATTTACCAACTTTATTGAAGCAGGTGCTGGAACTGTTCACCTTCGTTGTCCATACATTATATGACACCTCGTTATAAAATTTGTTACACGAAGAGGAGAATTTTGAAGTCTGTTGTGGAAAGCATAATGACATATGGTGCTGAGGGATGGACTTTGGTAGAGGGACAAAAAACTAAGATCTTGGCAGTGGAGATGGATGGAATAAGACGCAGTGCCAGGGTGTCCAGGTTGGAAAGAAGAAGAAATGAAGAAGTGAGGCAGATGATGGATATGGAGGAGACAGTGGTGGAAAGGATCGAAAGACGAGCTCTTCAGTGGTATGGCCATGTCAGGAGAATGGAGGATGATAGGTGGCCCAGAACTCTTTTGGAATGGTCACCTTCTGGTAGAAGGAAACGGGGCAGGCCAAGAACAACTTGGAGAGGAGAGATCCATAGATTGATGAACGACCGAGGTCTGGAGGAGGATGAATGGCGTGATCGGCAAGAATGGCGAATGGGAATACAGGGTAACCGCTGAAAAGTGGAGAGGCCCTCAAAAGTAAAAAAAGGTAAGTTATAAAATTTGTTGTACATATTATTGACTGTTGAACGTGACGGAATTTTTACACCCGGGAATCGTGTTTCAAAGAGTCTTCGTACTTGGCTGGCAGACTGAGTTAACAAATATTGTTCATAAATAAATACACGTTGTTCAGTAGAAAAATTATTAGTCATTACACAGTTTACACTCATACACACGTGATTCAGTTTACCCTTATACACGGGAATTGTGTAGGTGTGGTAGCTTCCCGTTGCTTTCCACACCGGTGAAGGATGATGATGATAATGGTAAGGATAATAATGATAAGGATGATGGCCATATGATTTCGGGGACCGTTTAGGCCTTAAAGTTTTCCTGACATTTGTCTTACAGGTAAAACCGGATATTTATCCCCATATAATAATAATAATAATAATAATAATAATAATAATAATAATAATAATAATAATAATAGCTTTATTTTACCTGGCAGAGTTAAGGCCTTAAGGCCTTGTCTACCACTCAACCAGGTTTTAAAAAAAATACAAACAAAAAATAGTCTTAAATCTAAATTACAATATATATATATATATATATATATATAAACGATTACAAGTTATGAATACAATACAATTAATATTTATAATGTATTTTGATTTACTCTAAATTTAACGAATTAAATATATAATATGTACAAGATATATAAAAAATAGGAAAAGATTAATGACATAGTATAAAATTAAATAAATAGAGAAAAATTAATTATTAGACAACAGGTAACTGTATAAGCGTGACTTAAAGGTACCAAGTGTGCGGCAACCCCTGATATCTTGAGGAAGGAGATTCCAGGAGCGGGCAGAGGCTACTCTGAAGGAAGTAGAATAGGAGGAAGTGCTATGAAGAGGAATTGTTAGCAGACTGCTATCTTGTGACCTAGTGTCAATATTGTGGTAAGAGGATAACTTCTCAAATCTGGACGCCAGGTAAGTAGGGATGTAGGAATTCAGAAGCTTGAAAAGTAGTGAAAGAGAGTGCAATTTACGTCTGTCAGTAAGACGGAGCCAAGAGAGGTTATTAAAGTGTTCGGAAATATGGTCATAACGGCGGATATTGAAAATGAATCGAACGCAAGCATTATGAACACGCTGCAGTCTCTGCGACAAGTCATAGTTTAGATCATTATATATAATGTCACAATAATCGAAGTGTGGTAACACAAGATTCTGCACAAGAATTTGTTTTAACGAAACTGGGAGATAATTCTTTAAACGTCTAAGATAATGTAAGATGGAGAAAGTCTTTTTACATATGTGTTTCACTTGTGTTTGCCAGGTTAAATTTGCATCTAGATGTAGTCCAAGATCTATTACTGAAGAAGAATAAGGGATAATTATATTATTTATAGTAACGTTTGGAAGTGTAGATATGTCAAAGGTTGTAAGCAGTTTTTGTTGTGCCATTAGAATTACTTGCGACTTGTTAGGATTTAGATTTAGACCGATACTTGAAGACCAGTTAAAGATGGATATGAGATTGTCATTCATTTTCGTCAAGCTGTTATAGAGAGAATGAGGAGGTGAATGTAGGTAAATTTGGAGATCATCAGCGTAGAGGTGATAACGGCAGTGCTTTAGTACAGTTGGCAAGTCATTTATGTAGATTGAGAAAAGAAGAGGTCCGAGAACACTGCCCTGGGGGACTCCAGCCGGCACGTTGCACCAAGACGAAGATCTAGAGTTTAATGAAACGTATTGTTGACGACCGTGCAGGTATGAGTCGAACCAGGATACAGCGCTGTCAGACAAGTGTAGGTGCTTGAGCTTTATCATAAGTAAGTCGTGGTCTACTGTGTCAAAAGCTTTGCTGAAGTCAAGTAAGGTTAAAGGAGTCAATTGACATCTGTCCACAGCTTCACGAATATCTTCAGTAATTTTTTAGCAAAGCTGTGGTTGTGCTATGACCATATCTAAAGCCGGATTGATAAGGATCAAGGAGGTGATTTTCTTGGAGATATTCAGTCATTTGCTTATGTACAATATGTTCCAGGGCTTTAGATAATGTCGGAAGGATGCTAATCGGTCGGTAGTCATTACAGTTAGCAGGTGTACTTATTTTTGGTATAGGCCGAACTCTAGACTGTTTCCATACAGTAGGGAAGATAGAAGTTATAAGGGAAGCATTAAAAATATGAGTCACTGTGGGTAGTATAATGTCAATGATTTTATTTAGCATTAAAATGCTGATGTTATCTGTTCCTTGTGCATTGGATTTAATCCGCTTGAGTGCTTTTTTAACGTCTATAGGCGAAATGTCGTTAAAGTGAAATTTATCTCTTCCTATATGGGGGGATGGGGATAAGTCTTTAAGAATGTCTGTTTTAGTCTTGTTGTCTGGGTTTTTGTTTTGTTTATAATTATATTTATTTATATGAAGAATGGTCATAAGATTGATTTAAAGAATTCAATTTTTTTTATAAGTATATAAAAAATTTCAAGCTAGTCAATATAAACTGTTAATACAGTTAGATGTTTTTATAACTGATGCAGTATGTAAAATACTTCAAATATTCAAATTGATAATTTTTATAAAGAAATAAATGGGATTGGACGAGTAGGATAGAAGTCAGCTTGAAAGTACTCCTTCCTTTTCTGTTGGACCAATCAGAACCTAGAAGTACTCCTTCCTTTTCTGTTGGACCAATCAGAACCTAGAGGTTATTACATAATAACAAGATGGCTACAATACTTGAAGATGGTCGGTCATGTTCAGCGACTGCTCCTTAAGGAATAAGGAAATAATGGTTTATTTTCTTGATATTGTAGAAAAGAAATAGTGTTAAAATTATAGAAGATTATATAGTGATATAATAGTTATCCATCTTGGTTAAAAACAGTTCATAAGTGAAAATAAAGTATAATAATTACTGGATTGACCGTTAGCATTCATCATCCATTAAATACATAAAATGGTAATCTTCTAGAAGTGAAAAGTATCAACCTAAGCCGGAATCTTTTGAATTTTAATCTACAAGATTCATCTTAACTAAAGTGAGAGTTTTAATAAAATAACTTATAGTTCAACTGTTAATAAAGTGTCGTTATTTGTGTAAGAAACTTTTCCTCATTCCCCTGAAGAGAGTTATAATGCCGTGGCAGAAATAAAGTGATTCAAATTATGTCACAAATCTACAACTTGGGACATCACACCAAGAAACCCAACTTTACAGATGAGGAAAAACTGCCCCGGCCGAGGATCGAACTCGGGCCCGCTGCGTGACAAGGCAGCACGCTATCTCGAGAACACAGCGGTGGACTAATGTAATATAATTGATTGTAAGTATTTTCAGATTAAAAGTATACACATGAAGGAATGTATCACCAACTTAAAGTACGAAATTCATAGCACAGCTGTTCAATTCAATATCTGTTGTCTTCTCGGTTTTCGTCCAAGAATCTAAGGCAGCGCTTCCCAAATTTCTTGCGAGTGCACAAGACTTATTTTCGAGAAAATTAAACTACTGGCGACCCCACCAAACACTTCGTTGTTTAATAATGATTAATTTAAAAAATGGTGGAACAGACAGGTATAAATTGCGTAAATTTATGTCGAAGTACACAATATACAGAAACTGACTTTGCAAAAAAAAAAAAACCTGATATACCTGTAATGCATTTTCACTGTGGTCCGACATATCTAAATAACTGCCACAAAAAATTAACGTTTTACTAATTTAGGTGTAATATACGTAATTAAATGATACAAGTTAGATATGCACGACTCACTTTATATTTGTAGAAATCTACAAATATATAAATAATCATCATCATCATCATCATAGTACATTCACGAATTTAGGCCATTTGTTGACCTGTTGACACGAATACATAAATCATGGATGCAAAACATGGTATCTTACCTTAAGAGAGGTGAAATCGTTACGAGTATTTGAGAATAAAGAGCTTTGGAAAATTTTTAAGCCAAAGAGAGACGACGGGTGACGGAAAAAAACCTATAAACAAAGAGATCAACGATATATATATATATATATATATATATATATATATTGGGAAACCAAATGTAACAAGAACAGTTAAGTATCGTAGACTGCGAACAGGACAAGTGGCACTAAGAAGAATGACATGTAGAAAAACTGGAGAGAAAACTACCTATACGTAGGCCACGAATGAGGTGGGAGAATAATATTAAGCATTATTTGAAAGATATAAATTATACAGGCGATGATTGGATAGCTTTATCTCAGGATAGGAATGTATAGAGAGCTTATGTCCTTCCGTTTCGATAGTGCCAATGAGTTACAAAAAAGTAAATACATATTTGAAAGATAAATTGAGTTGTAGAAGTTCTAAACCTGCTATAAAATGTACATTTTACATTAAATTCTACTATTATACTTAATCATAATATGTCTTCTTCTTCTTCCTTCCAAGTATTAGGCCAAGGCCTGTTACGATCCTATAGAAAATTTTCCCTCCAGCGTTTCATAGGACGGCCCAGTGATCTTCGTCCTCTTGGTATATAATTATAAACAGCTTTGGGGATCCGATTTGAACTCATTCTTTCAAGATGGTGTTTCCAATTTAGTTGGTACTGTTTAATATATTCCAAAATTGGCGTAGTCTTCAATTCTTTTAAGATATCGGTGTTCCTTTTTCGCTCCCATCTGGTGTAACCCGCTGTTCTGCGCATGAATCTCATTTCACAAGCCGTTATTCTGCTTTCATGTTGTTTTCTTAGTGTCCATGCTTCAGTACCATAGGTCAACACTGGTCTAGCCAAAGTGTTATATAAACGTAATCTGGTGTTTTTTTGTACAAGGGATAGTTTCATAACTTGATTAATAATTCCTAAACTTTTATTATAACTAGTAACTTTTTCAGGGATATCCTTTTCATCCCAGATAGAGAGATAATATCCAAGATATTTAAATTGATTAGATCTCTCTAAAATTTTATTCTGGAGACAGATTTTACTTTGTATGGGGTCCTTCCCATGAAATGCCATAATTTTAGTTTTATTAATTGATATCTCCATATTAAATTAGGCACCTATTTTTTGTAAATTATAAATTGATCGTTGCAAATCATTTTCGGAAAGTGCCAGAAGAGCTAAATCGTCTGCAAAAAGATGTACCAAGGAGAATGCATCGCAATATCGTCTAAGCACCTGATCTCCAGAACGTAGAACATATTCCTGCCCAAAACATTGCGTTGCAAGTATGTTCTACACACGAATCTTTTTCTTCGAATAAGTAAATACATTTTGTTAATTACCTGGTTTAAAACTTGCATTCAGTAATATTATTATTTTATACCGGTAATTCGATATTATTCCAAAATAGAACGTAAATAACTTGAGAATATATTTATAAATTACGTTAATACGAATTTAATTTTGTTTTCACATAAATTCTAAATGCTAATAGCATAATAATATAAGGTATGAAATTACAAGGATCTCTAGTAGAAACTATCAAATCAACATTATGATGGTTTGGACATATAAAATGGATGTACTTACTTACTCACTGGCACTATCGAACCCGTAGGTTCATGGCCGCGCGGACATAAGCTCTCCATACATCCCTATCCTGAGCTAATGCTTTCCAATCATTCCCTGTATAATCTACTTCCCTCAAATCATAGTTAATGTTGTTCTCCCACCTCATTCTTGGTCTACCAACTGGGCGTTTTCCTTCTGGCTTTCCTACAAGAAGTTTCCATGCACGTCTTTCATTCCCCATACGCGCAACATGTCCTGCCCATCGCAGTCTACGGGACTTAACTGTTCTTATTATATCTGGCTTCCTATAAAGACCATGTAGTTCATTGTTATGTAGTCTTCTCCATTCACCTGTCTGTTCATCTCTCTTTGGTCCAAAAATTTTCCTAAGAACTTTATTCTCAAATACTCGTAATCTCCTTTCCTCCCTTAAAGTAAGAGTCCATGTTTCGCACCCATATAATATAACTGGTAGAATAATAGTTTTATATATTTTCAGCTTAACGTTTTTTGAAAGGAGTTGGGACATCAAAAGTCTCTGCAATGCATAATAGCATGCATTTCCAGAATTGAGCCTATGTTTAATTTCTTTGTGCATCTCATTCCTATTTGTGATTATTGTTCCTAGGTATTTGAATTCAGCCAATTCCTCAAAATTTCCCTCATTTGTCATTAGCTGTCCATTTCCATTATATAATGTATTTCTACGTGTGACCATATATTTAGTTTTACTGATATTTACTTCCAGTCCTAATTTCTTAGTGTTACTCAATAGTGTGTGCGTGTTGGCCTTTAGTATCTCCTCGCTATCGGCCAGTAGTACTACATCATCAGCATAAACTAACAGCTTATTAATACCATTCAGTTGTAAGCCTTCCTCATTCTCTAAAGATTTAATGGCATGCTCTAGTACAAAATTAAATAGTAGAGGAGATAGTGCATCTCCTTGCTTCAACCCATTCTGGATTTCAAAAGTGTCTGAAAACTGTTTGCCTACACGCACCCTACTCTTTGAGCCATTTAGACACATTCGTATAAGTCTAACTAACTTTTTAGGAATTCCGAACTCCAGCAGGATACTATATAACTTCTCCCTCTTAATTGAATCATATGCTTTTTTGAAGTCTACATATAGTTGATGTACAGTACCATTATATTCCCATTTCTTTTCTAAAATCTGTCTTATACTAAAAATCTGATCTGTTGTAGACCTGTTTCTTCTAAATGCACATTGATGATCTCCTAGAATGTCATCAATATAGGGAGTAAGTCTGCTTACTAATATATTTGTTAGAATTTTGTACGAAGTTGAAAGTAATGAGATGCCCCTGTAGTTGTTGCAATCAGTTTTATCTCCTTTCTTATAAATTGGTACGATAATTGATTCCTTCCATTCATCTGGAAGAGCTTCTTTTTCCCAAATCATACTAAGCAACCAGCGTATCTTGTCCATCAATTTTTCTCCCCCTGATTTTATCAGTTCTGCTGGGATCTCATCTGAACCTGATGCTTTATACATCTTCAATTTTTCAATTGCCATTTCAACCTCTAATGCACTTGGCTCTGCGACTAGCATTTCTGCTGTCTGTAACTTATCCTCCTCAATGTCCTGTTCTGTATGTACATTTAATAGCTGATTAAAGTAACTTTTCCATCTATTTAATATACTCCTAGAATCTGCAATCATATCCCCATTTTCATTCCGAATTATGTTTGTTCTAGCCTGAAACCCTTTCTTCTCTATACTAATTCCCTGATATAATTCTCTAATGTTCCTATTTTTTGCATTCATTTCAAGATCATTAATCTTCTCTCTCAAATATTCCCTCTTTTTACTCTTTAGTAACTTGGTGGTTTCCCGTCTAACACTACCCAATTGCTCTAAATTTACCTCATTTGGCTCGTGTAACCATTTCATTTTTGCTAGCTTTCTTTTCTTTACAATGTCGGCACATTCCTCATCAAACCATTTCTTGTTTTGCCTCTTTTTTAAACAACCAATGCTTTCTGATGCTGACAATTTAATAGTATCTCTTATAGCCTCCCATTCTTTATTTATATCAGTTTCTTCTTCGTTTGCCACATTGTCATCTGAAGATTCCAGTACTTCAAATCTATTAGCAATTTTGATTTGGTATTCTTGCCGCATTTCATCATTTTTCAAGTTTTTTAATTCATATTTTACAGAATCATCTTTAGCGTTTGTTCCTCTCATAAGCGATAGCCGTTGTCTGATTTTCACTCTGACCAGATGATGATCTGAATTGCAGTCTGTCCCTCTAACTGATCTAACATCAATGATGCTACTGTGCCAGCGTTTATCCACTAATACATGATCTATCTGGTTCCGAGTTTCTCCATCTGGGGACGTCCAGGTGTATTTATGAATATCCTTATGCTGAAATGTTGTGCTCTTAACAATGAGATTCTTTGATGTGGCAAATGTGACTAATCTAACCCCGTTGTCGTTACTATCTTCATGAAGACTGAATTTGCCTATTGTTGGTTTGAATATATCTTCCCGCCCCACTTTTGCATTAAAATCTCCTAAGACAATTTTCATATGATATCGTGAAAGGCTATCAAATAAGCATTCTAATTCTTCATAGAACTCATCCTTGATCTTGTCATCTTTATCTTCTGTGGGGGCATGTACATTTACAATTATAAAATCATGTCGTTTACCCTTTAGAATTATGTATGATATCCTATCACTAACAAACTTAATATCTCGGATAGCGGATAGGATCCTCCTTCTGACTAAAAAACCCGTTCCAAATGCAGGTCTTTCTGCACCCCCATAGTATAATGCAAAGCTTCCTGATTCCTGACTACCTTCTCCTGGCCACCTAACTTCCTGTAAAGCGACTATATCCAAGGGCGATTTATCCAATTCCCGCGTTAATATCTCTAGTGCCCCGCTATTGTATAAAGTCCTAACATTCCATGTTCCTAGGAACATGTCCCTGTGTTTGAGCCTTTGGCATGGGTTCCCTGAAGTAGTCCCCGCCCGGAGAACCGAATGGGGGACTATTTGACCTCCGGAAAATTTTACCCCAGTAGAACCCATGTCCGCATTTCTTGACGGTTGTATTTTTACGGTGAAAGATCGTCACTCTTTCGACCAAGGTACTTATTTCGTCTGGCTTATCACCTTCGACCAGTCCGGCATGGGTAACCCTATCGGCAGCAATGCTACCGCCGGCATAGCTCTCAGGATCATTTAAGCACGCAAGCCACTCCACCACGACAAGTAAAGATACCATGGAGGGATTATTATTATTATTATTATTATTATTATTACTATTATTAATATTATTATTATTATTATTTACATTTTAAGACATAAAAAGTAAAAACTATATTAAATAAAATTGAAATATATTACGGTCTTGTGTTTTTTAAATAGTTATAAATTATATTTCCGTCGCTGTAGTCTGGGAAAACGTTATCTCATATGCAGAGGGTTCGGTAACGATCCCCATTCGGGACAAGTTTCGTGTTTGAAGGTTTTTTTTTTTAGGGGGAGGAGCTTTTCCTCTCTTGTAATTCAAATGTCGAGAAACTTTAAGGCCCCAATGGTCCACAAACATTATCAAATCATAACAATCATCCATATAATGTTCGCCTTGTGTAGTATGATTGAATTAGTGAATGAGTATATGTTGTCTAAAGGTTCACATTGTCTTGAAGGTGGCCCTGGCAATGAACAGATCACTCACTCAGGGAGTCCCTCCATGTCCATGTATGTGTGATCCAGAGTTACAATCCTCTTTGGACTGGTTGTGCCTCCTTTAAGTCTTAGTGGCACAGAGCAGGTAAAGGTACTTCATAGGGATAGATTGAACTGAGGTAAAGAGAAAGAGAGACTAAATTATATGAATGCAGTCGGTATAATACAAACATCATATTTAAGGAAACTTAATTAAATTTCTGCGTCAGTTCCATTAAATGAAAAACCGTTAATGAAATACGTAGAACACTGGAGTGTGCAATGGTGCTGTAGTTAAAATTGCGCTCTGCTCAGGCTGTGCTCTCCTTGCCTGGGCCCATCTCCCAGACGAGATCGATCGGATTTCTCAGCACAGGCCAAGGAACTTTCTAAGGTCATTCTCCATTTCCTCAATGACAAACTTTCTCATATGCGTGAAATACACGTTACCTTCTAACACAATTTAATCGGCTTTTCCTCCAGGTCATACCCTAGTTGCATACTAAGTTGAAATGCAGTAAATTATTATACTTAGAAAAATAATGAGGAAAACAAGATATAATTACTAAGTCACTGGCTCTATCGAACAGGCAGTTTCATGGCCGCGCGGACATAATCTCTCCATACATCCCTATCCTGAGCTAATGTTTAACAATCATCTCCTGTATAATCTACTTCCTCAAATTAGGTTAATGTTATTCTCCCACCTCATTCTAGGTCTAACAACTGGGCGTTTTACCGCTGGTTTTCCTACGAGAAACTTCCATGCCCCTCTTTCTTTTCGCATTCGTATCACATGCCCTGCCCATCGCAGTCTACGTAACTTAACTATTCATATACATACGCGTGTGTGTGTGTGTGTGTGTGTGTGTATGTATATATATGGTATGATAAGAAAAATAAATGCCTGGACGGGACTCGAATCACGTCCAGGCATTTATTTTTCTTATCATACCATATTAAGCTTGCATTGCTCAATGTTAAACATTTAATTATAACATATATATATATATATATATATATATATATATATATATTCATTCATAGTAATTCTGCCCGAAGGCAGGTCCTTCACTGCAATCATAACATTTTCATGCTATGCTTGCAGCTTTACTAGGGAATTGTAGGTGTGGTAGCTTCCCTTTGCTTTCCACACCGATGAAGAATGATGATGATGACAATGATAGGGATGATGATGATTGCGAAGGCCATATGTTTTCGGGGACCGTTAGGGCCTTAAAGTTTTCCTGACATTTAACTTACAGGTGAGAAAAAACCCCGATAAAAACCTCACCCAGAAAAACTGCCCCGACCGGGGATCGAACCCGGACCCGCTGCGTGACAAGGCAGCACGCTATCTCGAGACCACTGCGGTGGGCTATATATATATATATAATATATATATATATATATATATATATATATATGTGAATATTAAAGTTTTCTTGGGTTTTCCGCGTCCTGGATTCAAGTTCGGCCTCTGGCCATTGATTCCGACGTTTCGGCATGATCCCACATGCAATACAACATATACACATATGTATATATGAAAAGAAAAATAAATGGCTGAGTCGAGATTTGAACCCCATTTTCTATGTTTATATGTTTAGCGCTTTAACCAACTGAGCTACTCAGGAATCATACCACAAACATTTGTTCCTTATATATATATATATTTTTTTTTTTTTATTTATATAATTATATTATTCTCAATTTACACGAAAGGTAGCGGGATATCGTTCCAACTGCCATCTAGTGGCTACAATAACAAGTAAGCATTTTTAAAGAGAATATTTACTTTAGAGCAGTAACGCTTGTGTATTTAGAAGTATATATATCCTCCGCTGTGGTCTCGAGGTAACGTGTTGCCTTGTCACGCAGCGGGCCCGGGTTCGATCCCGGTCGGGACAGGCTCCTGGGTGAAGTTTTTATCGGGGTTTTTCCTCACCTGTAAGACAAATGTCAGGAAAACTTTAAGGCCCAAACGGTCCCCGAAATCATATGGCCATCATCCTTATCGTCATCATCATCCTTCACCGGTGTGGAAAGCAACGGGAAGCTACCACACCTACAATTCCCTAGTAAAGCTGCAAGCATAGCATGAAGATACTATGATTGCAGTGAAGGACCTGCCTTGGGGCAGAATTACTATGGATGGAGATATATATATATATATACATGACATGATGATAAAAATAAATGCTCGGACGGTATTTGAACCCGGACCTCTGGATCGATACCCCAGTGCGCTACAGGTTACGCTATCGAGCAAATCTAGTACAAACATTAATTTTTCATATATATATATATATATATATATATTCTCTATTATTACGAGATGTAGCGAGAACTATATATATATATATATATATATATATATATATGATATGAAAAGAAAAATGAATGCTTGAGTCGGGATTTGAACTCGAGTCTCTAAAGTCTGTACCTTTAGCGCTCTAACCAACTGAGCTACCCAAGAATTCCAAGACAAACATACAATTTTCTTATACATGTAGTATTCTCAATTCACACAAGAGGTAGCGGAAAGATCTTCCGACTGCCATCTAGCGGCTAACATAACAGTTAAGCAAATTATTAAAGAGAATATTTACTTTATAACAGTAACGCTTGTATATATAGATATTATAAATATATATATATATATATATATATATATATATCTCCACGGTTGTGGTCTCGAGGTAGCGCGCTGCCTTGTCATGCAACGGGCCCGGATTCGTTACCCGGTCGGGTAGGCTCCTGGGTGAGTTTTTTCGGGTTTTTTCCTCACCTATAAGACAAATGTCAAGAGGCTTAGGGTCCAACGGTCCCCGAAAATCATCCGGCCGTCACCATCATCTTTATCATTATCATCATCATCCTTCAACGGTGTGGAAAGCAACGGGAAGCTACCACACCTATAATTCCCTAGTAAAGCTGCAAAGCATAGTATATATATATGGTTTCCTATAAAAAAAACATATACCTTATTGTTATGAAGTCTTCTCCATTCGCCTGTCTGTTCATCTCTCTTTGATCTAATGTTTTTCCCTTAGAACTCCATAGAATCAGATATTAATACTTCCGGGAACAATGTGAAATTCTACCAATAAATAACGGATATCAACAAGGAGGAGACAAGAATCGAATAATAATGTTTCAAGAACGAGTGAATGACAGGTTATCAAAAGTCGTACGAGGTAATATTCCAACTGGCAGGTGAATCACAGGAAGGTCACAGGAAGGTGACACAAAGAACGAAAGCGTTCAGGATGTATGCCTAGGATCAATGAGAAGAAAGAGGAGAAGCAGAAGTAGAATCCTACTAGCTGTCTCTTTGAGGCGACGAGCTAACCACTTGTCACTCGCTGATATATGTAGGGAAATAAGCGTAAGTAAATTAGCTTCGTTAAGTAGTTCCTGAAAGTGAGTTCCCTTGTCACGTGGGAATGTATGTGTTAGACACGCATTTTAAGTATGTTTTACTCAAGTCTAAAATCTTGCTAAGATGGAAGTTCAAATTTCACTACTTCATGCATTCAATATGAGCACCGTGTGTTACACGACAAATATCAAAACGGTGGCTCATTTCTTGCCACACACGAATCAGCTGGTCTCTAGTTATCGAATTCACATTTTCAACAATTCGATGTCGCAGATTTCCAAGAGTGTCAGGC
Organism: Diploptera punctata; assembly: GCA_030220185.1. Classification (NCBI taxonomy): domain Eukaryota; kingdom Metazoa; phylum Arthropoda; class Insecta; order Blattodea; family Blaberidae; genus Diploptera; species Diploptera punctata. Next base: position 1,549,949 of record JASPKZ010010261.1, on the reverse strand, counting down.
ATAGGGGGGATAAAAACACGGTCTTTTACGTAACCCCACAGATAAAAATCACACGGGGTTAGGTCTGGTGACCTGGGAGGCCACCGGCTATGAAATTGATCTTCTGTCCCTGCTCTTCCAATCCAACGTCCTGTTGTATCGCCATTTTGATACAAACAATCAACATAACAAGCAACAGCGCCAATGTGACCGTGATCGGAACTTTAAACTTTTTTATTTCCAGAAACGTTGGAATTGTGTTTCCATTTCTTTTTTTTTTTTTTTGTAGTTTGGAAGAAATAAATATTTAAAGTTTGTTCCTTCGTTCTGAATTGTTCTGTATATTTAGAAACAAACACGTATATCGCCTAGAAAATTATATTTTATTTTAACTCATAATACAGGCATGTTTTAATTGCTCATTCTTACGTGTCCATTTTTCTTATTAGTTTTCACAGTAAAAAGAACTAAATACATTATTTGTAAACATTTGTTTAACTGCGAGCAACAATTCTATTTAAAAACAAAATCAATGGAAACAAGTGCATAACCAAGCTATTTAAAATCGAAAATAGATATGTGAAGGAGTCTATGTTCTTATTTTATCAGAACACAAGCAGAACTCTTGGATTTGACTGAAAAATACATTTAGGAATATATAGACCTCTTACTAATTTTATCACAGCAATAGACAGCAACTTAAAATAGTGATCCATCGTTTTCAAGAGAGCGATTCGTTAGCATTTGAATAGTTAACACTTTATTTAAAAATAGGATGGTCCAATTAAACAAAACACTTAAAAAATTTAATATGACTATTTAATTCATGCCTTAAATGGGAGTCAATCACCAATCACGTTTCAATGAATTTTGTTCTGCAGCCAATTACAGTCGTGTTTCACATCGATATTTATCATATTAAAGAAATCTCATTTTTAATACTCTGAATAGGTCAGAGCATTATTTTGCAGTAACTGACACTCTAAGAAATACGTTGAATATAGCAATTTATAAATTAAAATGCAAGAACCCATTGCTCCCAGATTGTATATATAGTGCACGAATGTAAGCAAGTACCGTTTGCGAGATATAATAGAAACAAATTTGTAGCAATTGATTATACTACAATAAAAATAAACCACTCTTTGCATTTTCTTAAACGTATTATTTCCCAGGTATTAACGTTGCAGAAAAATATAATTGACATATTTACATCATAGGACATCAGAAATTAATTAATAACCTATAATATTGGTTATATACAGTTTCATGTGTTTCATTTTTTCTCCACTAGGGGGTGGATTCTTAGAATATTACGATCCTATTTGCCAATAAATAATATGATCTACTTGCAGTGGATAAGAAACGTTTCTCATTTGTTTTCAAACATCGTTGTTTACATTAAATATTTAAATATTTTAAAATAACTGTATTTAAATAATGATTTGTGAGTAAACAGCTTAAATTTATTCGTTAAATAGTCCTAATAAATTCCATTCTTGATTTCCAAATTCTCTAGATAAATTGGAAATCACTCGTGGCGTTACTTATGATAATCGGTTTTAGCTTAATAAAATGTATGGCAATATGGAAAAAAAAAAAATGTAAGGAAGTTTAAAGTACAGTGTGATTATAAAGTTCCAGTATATTTTGTGGATAACGTAGCGCAAATAAAACAAAAATTATAAGGTAGTTTCTACTATCAAGTTAGTGTTCAACATAACCTCCATCAATCTCAAAACATGTTTCCCCAACGCACCGTCGCCCGGAAAACATGCACCAACATATCCTCTGTAATTATTTCACTCGCCTGGCGTATGCGTTCTTTCAGCAATTGCAGATTAGAAAACTTGGTTCTGTACACCTGTTGCTTGATGAACCCCCAAGCAAAAAGTCCAGGCGTGCGAGGTGCCCAGATACGAGGAGATGACCTTCCAATCCACCTTTTGGGAAACCTGTCATTGAGATACCCGCGTATAGCCAGAGCAAAGTGTGGTGGTGCTCCATCTTGTTGTAACACCACTGTATCAATGGTACCATCTTGCTGTAACTGTGGCTGTAAGAAAAGTTGCAACATATCAAGATGCACGTCTCCCGTGAGGGTTTCCTTTGGAATCTGTCTCTAACTTCCTCGTACGACTGGCCTCTTAAATGCGCAGCAACAATCTCTATCCGCTCTTCAATGGTGAACATATTTGTATCTTTCGAATGGCTGTAACAGAAATACGATATGTAACCGATTTCTTTAAAATGTACTGGGACTTTATAATCACACTGTAGAATTAGAAGGAAATATTACTGAACAAGCAACCTAATTTAACTGCCTTAGATATTTGATTTTTTAAAGAAATTGTGGTAATTAGAGTTCAAATTGTAGAATGTAGATGTATTCAATGAACGACTGTTTGGAAAATAAATCCCATGGAAACTGTATTACGATTACATAATGTAACAACAGAATGTCCTAAAATAAAGCAGTGAAAACTAGATTCTGAATTCTAGAAATGAAACCAAATTATAAACTACACAGATGTAATTGTATCGTCCTATTTTAGGCTTAATCGGCCGCGGTGGACTAGTGCTCCTTGCCTCTGGTTCCGAGGGTCGCAGGTTCAAACCTGGCTGCGGTCGATGGATTGTTAAGATGGAAAAATCAAAGGAGCGAGTCTTGTGGGAGGGACTTTAAGCCGTGGGTCCCGAGTCTGAATATTTTCAGGCTCGTAAAAGATCATTAAGCCTGAATAAAGGGGCCTCTAAGCAAAATTTACCGACATCAACGTCCTAGTAATAACTTAGTTGTCCGCAAGATGTCTCATTGAGTCGGTGTGTTGACCGCATGGCATCCATGACATCTACGGGCAAATAAGGTAAATAAAAATTAACTTGATCTAGTAATTCTTTACAAAGGAGATGTTATGGCTCAGCAATGGGTTACGTCATTATAGATATATAGGTTTTAGGTTTAAGTAGCTTGAAAAGAAAGACGGTAGTTCAGTATCAATCTAAAAGACTCGGAGACAGGGAAACACCTAACCAATGATATAGATATCGAGAATAACACTGGTCAACATGATTTTTGTCTCATGAGTACCAATAGTTGTACTTAATGCAGTTTTTTTATCGTGTTTTCAAATATGTATTCGGAATTTCTCCGTCACCCACAGTTTTTTTATTTCGATTTCAATTAATGGATTTAAATAGTTATTTTTTTTAATAAACGTTTTTTCGTCCACTTGTCCATTGTAAAATAAAACCAAATGAGCTAATTCTGGAGACTTCAGCTATGGAAAAGAGATATCAAGGCAAATGGAGTCCTAATATGCTGGCCGATTATTGTTGGACCATCAAGAGCGATGCTCCACAGGCAAAATATAGCAGAAAATCGTCACTTCTTACTTTCTAGGTGAGTCCGAATGTTCGAATATTATGTAGTTACGAATGTAGAAAATATTAAAGTGTTTGAAATTATAAATTCCTGTCTCTCGGAAACCTTGCGTGATTGAGAAAAGCCGATGTCATATTTGAATTCAGGAGACAAAATACTATTAGAATCACATATTTTTCTTTCTGAGACAAAAAAAAAAGTTTATTTTTTGTTGCTCAGTGTAATTAGAGATGTAGATACTGAGTGTAACATGGAATGTTCATGATGCAGTTGAAGATAATATTTTATTTAGCCAAGCTCTTTAACAAGTAAGATCATTATCTTCGCAATTTAAATCTGCCGGAAAATTCCCAACATAATTTTTATCGGAGGCCTTTCCTGAAACATAAAATTATTTTACGTTCCTTAATTCTACGAAGCCAGACTCACGGTTTCACTACTCCTCCCAAGGAGAGATTTTATGCCTTTAAAATCCATTGACTTCGGTAGAGTTCAAATATGTATGGTATTTCATTGTTTGATGAATTAACTAATTCACTTTGAATTTCGAACTCGGTGTTTCATAACAGCGCGGACATAAGCTTTCCATATTTCTCCACCCTGAGCTATTATTTCTACAACAATTTCGTGTCCCAATTCACCTCCCTCGTGTCATTCCTAGTTTCATTCTTGGACAAGATATATTAGTTTATATAATTAAACATGAAGAAAATTTGTTTCGTATTTTTTATCTCAATTTTTAATCCTAGACTTGAAAGAGATATAATATTAAGCTTTAGATGTCCCTTATTTTAGGTTTGGGATTATTTTGCATGCCATAAATCTGCGACACAAAATGTGGGGATTCGAAAGAAGCGTTACTGAGAATTGTTATTCCTTAAAAATGTATGGATCGTGTTAGGGTTTGAATAAAAGAGCAACTCCAAACTCCACAAAACGGACAATCCATTTCGTTACTGTATTATATTATTTGGAACATTCTGTTCAGTACTTTTTATGGAGTTTAAAATAAAAAATTAATCTGCTCTCTATGACTGTCTATAAAACATACGTTTTCAAAATAATATAACTCCCTTTAATACTGTGTAAGATAAATCATGTCGGTCATTTTTTCATTAAAAATTCATTATATTTTCTTTGCAATTTTAATCAAATATGAATTCACTTTCTTTACCAAATGTATTTTTAATCTTAACTATGTTTTCTCTCATAGTCAGTACTCAATTGAACAGCTGTGCAGAACGATCTTGTAACCCTCATTTTCAAAACTTGAGTTCTGCATTACAAATGGCTGTTAGACATGTGGGACCTATTGCTATTTAAAAATCGAGTTTGCAAACAATAGAAGGTTACAATCTTGATTTCAAATATATTTATTAGTTGGATTATTTGAACTATAACTAGTGTTCTATACTGTACTATTATATCGTCTCGAAATTTAAAAAACGGTATGCATAACTGATAGTAAAGAATCTCTAAAATCCAACGTACCTCAATGTGCAGTCTGGCTTCACACTCACTTGTAAAACATACCTGTAACAAAAATCAATAATATAAAATTTTACAACTTTAAGACTTATAAATATAATTTACATAAGTTCAATTACTAATAATAATAATAATGACTTATAATATACAATTTGATGTGTTTCATTTTTACTCCACTAGGGTGCATTCTTACAATATTGCCATCCTATTTGACAATAAGTAATATGAAGAAGTTATAATGGTAAACAAATGAAACATAACCACACATTTCTGATTTGTTTTCAAACATCGCCGTTTACATTAAATATATAAATATTTTAAAATAACTATATTTAAATAATGATTTGTGAGTAAACAGCTAATTTTATTTATTAAATAGTCACAACAAATACCACTCTAGATTTCCAAATCATCCAGATAAATTAACTCGTCACTTCGTGACTCGTGATCTAGGGAGATGTATAACATTAATATATTTTGAAGAGTCATTTAAGTCTAAAAATATCTGATATGTATTGGTTGTTTCTGGGTCGTGTAACGTAAACTTATTTTTATGACCAGCATTATAGGTTATTAATTCATTTTTTAGTAAAAAAACTCGGTCATCATCATCATCATCACTCCAAGGATTAGGCAATTGCCCGTTCCGACTTCATATTGCATCAGCCCAACGTCTTCTAGGTCTTCCAACATCACGCCTTCCTCTTGCTTGATAATTTCTGGCTAACAATGGATATCTCTCCTTGCTCATTCCATCCATGTGATCAATCCATTTCTGTCTGTAATTCGTGACTTTATCCAACAAAGGCTGTACTTTCAATTCTTCTCTTATATCCTCATTTCTTATTCTATCAAGTCTTGTACATCCTTTTACTTGTCTTAGGAACCGCATCTCTGCCGTCTGTATTCTATCCTTCTGTCTTTTCACTGGAGCCCAAGTTTCACATCCATACAATATTGTGGGAACCGCCATAACATTATACATTTTTATCTTGGTTTCTTTTCTAATTTTATTTTTGAATGTTCTCTGTATTGTTCCACACACCGTCTGAAATTTATTTATTTTGGAGTCAATATCTCTTTCCACATTGTAGCCAACATCACAGCCCAAATATTTGAAACTAGACACCTGTTCTATACTTTGATTTTCTAAAATAATTTTGGTTCTCACTGGATCTCTTCCTCTAAAAGCCATGGTCTTCGTTTTCCTTACAGAAATTTTTAGATCGTATAATTTACATATTTCATTTAATGCATGCATTGATTTCTGTAAGTCGTCTTCATTTTTCTGTATTATGATTACATCGTCAGCAAATAAAAGATTATTTATGCACATTTTATTATCCATTCTTATTCCTGGATTTACTAAAACTTTCCATTTATTAAAAATATCGTCTATATATATATTAAACAAAGTGGGTGATAAACTACATCCTTGTCGTAACCCAGTATTTGTTTTGATTGCATCTGTTCTTTTGAATCCGGTATCTATAATTATATTTGTGTCTTCATATAATGTCTTTATTGTTTCTACAAGGCACAGCGGGTATCCTTTCATTCGTAATATTTCCCATAATTTTTGTCTGTTTACTCGATCGAAGGCCTTATCCAAATCTATAAATCCTATGTGAGTTTCTAAGTTATGTTCTCTTCTCTTTTCTATGAGTTGTTTCAGTGTAAAGACATTGTCTATACATGACCTTCCCTTTCTCGGTAAAATCATAATTTAAAAACACAATTATTCAACACACAATTATCAGATATGCAGTTCGAAGGAATCTGTTCATTATTTGCTGTATTCAATTTATTTGTTGGAGAGTCAGTCACTGCAAAATAATGTTCTGACCTGTTCAGAATATTAAAAAGGTAGGAGCTTTCTTTATCACAAAAGCTGGAGATGATAAAGAGAATTCGATAAAGAATGAGTAAAACACGACTGTCATTGGTTGTAAAACAAAATGCACTGTAGCGTGATTGGTCATTGACTCCCATTTGGGGCATAAGTTAAATAGTCAAGTGCAATATCACATGAGCGTTCATCTTGTCGATAATTTAGATGGGAGTAGGCCTATATCGACGGGTATGAATTCTCCATATAGGTGAAAACTCGCACGGTATTTTAAAAATGAATGATATTTTTAATAAATAATATTAATTAAATTAAATAAGATTCATATTTGATACAATATTTAATTGAATTTATTATTTAACAATGCTTTGGTAGAAGGCATTCTGGGTTCTCAAGTCTACAATCAGAAATATTTGGGAGTCAAGTTATACAATATCTTCGAACAATTGCGTATCACGCCTCACAATTTCATTTCTACAACACTTTGATTTTCTCCATTCGAATAACGCAGCTTAACCTCTCACGTTATATGTACTTTCACGTGCCACACGCCACCCGGCCGTACATTTACACGACCTGTCGGGATAGGAATTTTAACTATGGATCACATACATACTTTTTTGACCACACATTTGCAACAGATAAATGTCCTGATGTAATTATGTTTATTATTATTATTATTATTATTATTATTATCATCATCATCATTATTCTCATCATCGTTATTCTCATCATCGTTATTCTCATCATCGTTATTCTCATTATTATTATTATTATTATTATCATCATCATCTCCTTCCTCCTCTTCTTCTTCGTCTTCTTCTTCTTCACTTCACGGGCTAGGCAAATTGCCTGTTTCGCCTCACAGTTGTTCTGTCCATCTTTTCATTAGCCTTCCTACATTCCTTGAACCTCTTGGCTTATAGTTAAATGCTGCTTTTGGTAATCCTGTTACATTCATTATTTCTACATGTCTGAACCATTTCTCTCTGCATTATTTGGTTTTTTATCAATCAGTGGATATATGTTTAACTCTGTTCTTATATTTTCATGGTTTATCCGATTCAATTTCTGCAGCCTTTTGTTCTAAGAAAGTTCATTTTTACGCTTTGTACTTTACTTTGTTATTTTTTTATCATTACCCAAATTTCGCTCCCATAAAGTAATGCAGGAACTGCCAATGTTTTATAAAATTTCAATCTAGTATCTCTTCTTGTTTTGTTCTTTAATGTTTTATGTAGCCTATAAATTGATATTTCGACAGTTTCATATTATTTCTCTTTCAGTTTTTGTATTTATAGTAAAATTACAACACAAATAATTAAAATTTGTTATTTGTTTCAGGAGATGAAGTATGTCTTTGAAAGGCTTAGAATGTTAATGGTGTGGACGTTTATAACAGAAGTCACAGTTGAGGACGATTTTTTTATAAGGTACAAATTTCAAATTGAGACACACAAGGGCATAGAGGGCCTCGCCTGAACGAAGAAATAATATTGATACTGTATGTAAATTAGCGTATGAACAAATATTCGTTTAAATATACGTAAATGGTAAAGTGATCCTATTACAGGTCATAGAAGACACTTGGGGTAGTCGGAATTAGGGCTCCCACTTATTTCTAGACAATCGGCACTTGATGTCAGCAGGGTTGTCAACTCTGCGTGACGGCCGCCTTTACTACCAGAACAAGCGTCTGGTACTCATTTCCGTTAGAGGTGTCGACCCCAGGGTCATAGTGCCACCAGAATGTTGGTTTCAATATAGAATCAGATTTAATTTTGAGTTATTTTAAACTATTCAATAACTCTAGAAATGTTAACCGCCAGATTGGTGTCGCCGGTATAATCTATACCTCCCGCTCCTGGAATTCGGTATAGATTGCCAGCAGGGTAGAAGAGTTTAAATTTTCTCCTGCGGTTTGCATGTGCATCTTTACTCTTTTCGACGGTGGCCCTAGAATCTTGCTATTTAGAGATCCACGGAAATGCTATCTAAATTACGTAATGCTATAAATTCACAGCCTGCTGGATACAACGAAAGCTTTTAGTCAGAACCACTGCATTAACATGCCTGTAAATATTAGGTTGTTTCATATGACTCATAAGTTATGTCGGGTTTTAATGCAATGTTATGTGTGTGGTGGAATTTTAAGGCGTGAATCACTGGGAGTTTGTTCCAAACGGGCCTGTAATCGATGCGGATCTTTATTCTCAACAACTGAAACGGGTAATGACTTTCTATGGTTGCGAGTTGAAACCCGACCGGACCCTATACTGCACGAACAACCATGACAAAATTCAGGAATTGGAAGGAATCGAACTGCTACCTCATCCACCATATAGGCCTGATTTTACGCCTTCAGATTACCATCTGCTTCGATCCATGTAAAATTCTCCCATTTTCTTGCTCGAAATTTCGAAAATATTTAAGTTGTGGAAGTGGGTATCGACAAATTATTTGCACCAGAAACAAGTGACTGATACCGTTAATAAATCATATATGACAGATGGATCTAAACCATTGAATCGGACGGTATCTAATTTGACGAGTAGTTTAATTTCTTGTCAGAAAACATTCCAAATAAAAATTTGTTTAAAAAGATACATTACTTATGAGACAGTGCATATAATAACTAACTGGCTATCAAACCCTAGGTTCATGGCCCCGCGGACATAAGCTCTCCATACACCCCTATCCTGAGCTAATGTTTTCCAATCATTCCCTGTATAATCTACTTCCCTCAAATTATGGATAATGTTATTCTCCCATCTCATTCTTGGTCTACCAACTGGGCGTTTGTCCTCTGGTTTTCCTACAAGAAGCTTCCATGCACGTCTTTCATTCCCCATTCGTGCCACATGTCCTGCTCATCAAAGTCTACGAGACATAACTGTTCTTATTATATCTGGCTTCCTATAAAGACCATGTAGTTCATTGTTATGTAGTCTTCTCCATTCACCTGTCTGTTCATCTCTCTTTGCTCCAAAATTTTTCCTAAGAACTTTATTCTCAAATACTTGTAATCTCCTTTCCTCCCTTAAAGTAAGAGTCCATGTTTCGCATCCATATAATATAACTGGTAGAATAATAGTTTTATATTTTCAGTTTAACGTTTTTTGAAAGGAGTTGGGACATCAAAAATCTCTGCAATGCATAATAGCACGCATTTCCAGAATTGAGCCTATGTTTAATTTCTTTGTGCATCTCATTCCTATTTGAGATTATTGTTGTAATAATTAAATAAAAATTATATAAATATACCTTCCTAGATAACTTTAATGTTCTCGTATATCATACAACTTTTTTCTTTTATCTCTGAAAGAAAAATAGGAAATAATATTTAAAACACAACATGATCAGTTTTAGTAAAAATGAATTTCATGTTGATTCCTTCTTGATTATGTTCTAGCTCTACCTGGCTGTACTGATTTTTATTTCATATAATTTATAGGCGCTTTAACATCAAAATCAAATATGGAATCTTAAAATGTATAGGTGTAACCATTAGTCTGCGTGTATCTATGATATGTATTGTTAAGCTTTTTTCAGAACAAGGCGAGATCTGGACGGTAAGAAGGCCAGATGGAGCTCGAGGACTACTGGGCCTTAAAAACTCCCTGATATTTGTCTTGCAAGCGAGGAGAAATAAAAAAAATCCTGCCCTAGAAACTTGTCCCGACCGTGGATCGAACCCAGGCTCACTGTACCTGACTCTACGATGTTACCCTTAAAGCATAGCAGTGAACTACTTGAACTCATATTCAAGAAATCTTTTGATATTTCCATTAGGAAAGTATATTTTTATATGTAAATATATCAGAAACGTCTTAATACGTAGGACCTATATTATAAAATATATAACTAAGATAATGGCCTTATCGAACCCTAACTTCATGAAATAATTGCTTTATTCTCATAAATATTCAAAAAATCGCTCCATTAATATTAATTTCATATACAATTAATTTTAATGGATTTATTATTTTAATTATCCTTACTTCAATTATTGTAGGAGACGTAAGTTCTCAATATATCCCTATCCTGAGCTAATGTTTTCAAATCATCTCCTGTATAATTTACCTCCCTCAAAACATGGTTAATGTTATTCTCCCACCTCTTTCTTGGCCTATCTACTGAGCGCTTCCGTCCGATCTCCTACAAGATGTTTTCTTGCCCCTCTTTTATTCCCCAATCGTGCTATATGTCTGCCCATCTCAATCTACGATACTGAGCTATTATTATATCTGGCTTCCCATAAAGAAGTAGATCAATGTTATTCAGTTTTCTCCGTTCACCTCTCTGTTCGTCTCTCTTTTGTCCAAAACTTCCCCTAATAAAACTTTATATATATATTTTTTTACAAGCCCATGTTTTCCCTTTACAGAGATTTAGGCGCTCTCCCCCTACACATAAGAATTTAAACCTTACTAATTTAGTTACACTTGTTTTCGTACAGATGTAATTTTGAGTGGTCCGTGGTCAGCGTTCCGCCTCATACTGACATCTAGGAAACCAAGATAGTACTAGGACGGGAAAATCCGGTAAATTTTGCTTAGAGGCCTTCTAATTCAGGCTTACGGATTTTTTTACGATCCGAAAATCTTCAGACTCGGGACCCACGGCTTAAAGTCCCTCCCGGAGGACTTGCTCCTTAGATTTTTCTGTACTAAAAATCCATCGATCCCGGCCGAGTTTGAACCCGCGACCCTCGGGACCACAGGCAAGGAGCATAACCACTAGTCCACCACTTTATATACAATTAATAAACAATAACAGTATATTACGATGCGAGATTGGGAAGTTTTTTTACAGAAGCGAGGACAAGTTTAAAAACCGAGTGACAGCGAAGTTTTTAATTTACGAGATTCTATAAAACACTTCACAAACGTGCGTTGTACATTATTTTTTTGGCGATGGTGTTTTCAAAATAATAAATAATAGTAAAATAATAACATATTTGTTGGAAATATTTGCGTTCATTATAAACAACTGACTAACGTTAACAGTGTGGGCAATGTTTATTAGTTGAAACTACAGTAGGCAGTGAGACCAATCAGTTGTAAAATGGCGGCAGGTACGCATTTACTATTTTATATTGTTTCAAATAAAGTTCTGTTAATTTAAAATGCAGTGATTTGTTTCATATAATGTATATTAACACTACCTTTTGGATATATTTTTGTATAAACATTGCCCATAGTATACATAAAGGGCAGTGGTTTTACTTCCCGCACGAAGGTTGTAATATTACAGTATAGTTATTTAGGTCGGCAACTCAGAAATGTAGGAAGTTGAACTTTCAATCATGGTCGTCATTGCTGTAAGTACGAAAAACGCACTATTGCGCAAAAAATAAAATTACTTGTTTCTGAATGGAAATATTTAAGATGTATTATATAGGATGTTCGGAAATTCATATTACAAACTTCTGAGGCTAGTAGAGGAAACTGTGTAGACAATATTTTGAATAGGAACCCATGTCCGGAAACGTACCGTTTCCTTGCTACAGCCATTACAATGTGTCGGATTTGCCGGGGTTATTTTTCAACCGGATAGGCAGTACATGGCGTCATGAGTTATGGTCGCTGCACAAGAGATTAACGAGACTGCGTATCCGGTTGCAAAACAACACCGCCAAATCCGACACATTGTAATAGCTGTAGCACGGAAACGTACGTTTCTGGACATGGGTTCATATACAAAATATTGTCTACTCTTTCCTCTCTACTAACCCTAAAAGTTTGTAATATGAATTTCCGAACATCCTGTATAATGGGCCTTCCCCCAGAATGTGTCTCCACCTGGCGCTTATGGTGGGCCTAACATTACCTGACGATTTTATAGCCATGACGGCGCGCCGTCCGCGGCGGTAGAAATGCTACTAGTAAGCCCTCCCTTGCCGGACTGATCGATAAAGATGGTACAAAGAGAAATGCCCTGACCCTCCAGGTTCGGAGTTGGGTATAGGGCTGACATCCTTACATCGCAAGAAAATATTTTAGTTAAGAAGCAAAATGAAATATGCCGGACTAACGAGTGACACCTCCATTACAGAAGCTAAGGCGTGATTCTAAGAGTCGTATAGCTAATGAATGTTTGGTGCTAAATTTATCACTTCTCACTGAATGACAAATTAAATTTGAAGTGAAAAATATATGCCTAATAGCTTAAATAGTTAAAGTACTGGTGTACAGAACCAGAGATATTGGGTTCAAATCCCGATTTAGGCATATAGTTTTCTCTTCAAATTTAATTTGTCATTCAGTGAGAAGTGATAAATTTAGTATTAAACATCGAATATTTACTTTACTTGCTATAAATGTAATGTGTTGATTTCCATTAAAAGTCTTCTTGTTTAAAAGCCCGCTAGATGGCATTAGTAGAACGAAGTTCAGTGCTGCCTGGCGTACGGGAGTCGTATTAGTGTAAAAGAAACATCTGTGTTTAAATCGAGATGCCTAGTAGCATAAATCGTTAAAGCACTGATATACGGAACCAGAGATACTGGGTTTAAATCCCGATTTAGTCATATTTTTCTCTTTAAATTTAGCTAAAGAAGAAGAAATAATGTGTCTATTTTCTTAATCGTGTCTAAAAAAAGTGTGTTCAGTGTATGTAGCACAAATTTAATCTGTATACTAATACATTAAAAAACAAACGCGAACCTAAGCTATGAATGCACTCAAGTAAAGGAACCATTGAGATGAAATGCCCACACTCATATTTGTCGTAAGTAATGCCACGAGTGATTTCCAAATTATCGATAAATTCACGACTCATGAAGTGAGGAGTGAATTTATCTAGAGAATTTGGAAATCAAGAGTGACATTTGTTAGGACTATTTGACGAATACACGTAAAAGTAAGCTGTTTACTCACAAATCATTGTTTAACTATAGTTATTTTAAAATATTTATATATTTAATGTAAGCAGCGATGTTTGAAAACAAATCAGAAATGTGAGGTTATGTTCATTCACTGCTGCTTGATCATATTATTTATTGCCAAATAAGATCGCAATATTGTTAGAGTGCACCCAAGTGGAGAAATAATGAAACGCATCAAACTATATGTCATACTCAACATTACTGGTTATTCATATTTTTTTTAGTAAACAACTGCCCCTGATATATTTTATTTAAACATATATAAGGGTAAAATAAAATATATCACTTTCCCCAACTAAATTATTAAGATAAGTTCCATCTTCATTTTTGAATATGAAGATCACAAAAACACTTTACAATGACTATTTAACTCATGCCCCAAATGGGAGTCAATGACCAATCACGTTTCAATGATTTCTGTATTACAACCAATCAGAGACGTGTTTCACGAAATAATTATCAACGTTAGGATTATCATATATTAAGCAAAGCTCCTCCTTTTTAATATTCTGAACAGGTCTGACCGTTATTTTGCAGTGACTGAGCCTATAACAAATACGGCTTACCAGATTGTATATAATAGTGCTTACATGTCAACATTTGTAGCAATTGATTATACCACCAAAAAAATAAACCACTGTTTGCACTTTCTTAAATGTATACGACATCAAAAATGAATTAATATACAGATTGATGTGTTTCATTTTTTCTCCACTAGAGAGCATTCTTACAATATTGCGTTCCTTTGGCAATAAATAGTATGATCTGGTTGCAGTGATAAACAAAAGAAGCAGTAGAAGCGTAGGCTACCTATCGTTTCTCATTAGTTTTCAAACATCACCGTTTACTTTAAATATAAAAATATTTTTAAATAACTGTAGTTAAATAATGATTTGTGAGTAAACAGCTTTATTTTATTCGTTAAATAGTCCTAACAAATGCCACTCTTGATTTCCAAATTCTCTAGATAAATTCACTCCTCACTTCGTGAGTCGTGAATTTATCGATAATTTGGAAATCACTCGTGGCATTACTTATGATAATAAAAGAAATTTGATACAGTAAATTATACATTGAAAACATATTTTGAAAATTAAATTTTTAACACATTCATTAACAATCTATTTAAACATATTTTATTTATTACAATTCTTTTTCAATAGGAAGTTTAAATGGTTGTAGCAATTCTTTAGAATACTTTCCTATTATTTTGTTTGTATTTTTGTCCACTAATTCGTAAGTATTATTATTATAATTTTTATTTATCATATCCATCCATAGTAATTCTGCCCGAAGGCAGGTCCTTCACTGCAATCATAACATTTTCATGCTATACTTGCAGCTTTACTAGGGAATTGTGTAGGTGTGGTTGCTTTCCACACCGGTGAAGGATGATGATAATGATAGGGATGATGATGAAGATGATGGCCATATGATTTCGGGGACCGTTTGGGCCTTAAAGTTTTCCTGACATTTGTCTTACAGGTGAGGAAAAACCCCGATAAAAACCTCACCCAGAAAAACTGCCCCGACCGGGGATCGAACCCGGGCCCGCTGTGTGACAAGGCAGCACGCTACCTCGAGACCACAGCGGTGGACATTTATCATATATGGAGCTTTAAATAATAATTCCATTCTATGATATATCTTCTTTAAGGCATCTGATATTGAAATTTCTTTGACGAGATCTTGGTCACCTATTTCAGGATTCCATATTCGTTTATGTCTTTTTATTTTTCTATTTCGCTTTTCAGCACGGATTTTCAACCTTTCTTTAACCATTTGGCATATTTCTTCATAAGATTCGCATAACTTGTTACCTTCCATAATAGGTTCAGGTAAGTTTGCAATTAAGTTATCTGGCTTTTACCTGTCATTAGATAAATAGGAACTTCTCCAGTATTTACATTTATAGAGTTATTCATTACTTTTTCTATAACATGTATATGTCTTAACCAGTCGGTATGCTTTTCATGAGTCAGTATTCTTAAGCATGTTGTGATTTCTCTATTGATTCTTTCACATGGATTACTCTTAGGATGGTATTTGCTACAATGATACAATTTTATTCCCATATATGTGAGTTTGTCTTTGAATTTCGGACTAGAAAATACCGAAGCGTTGTCACTTAGAAGTGCTTCAATATGTCCATAACTTGGTATATAGTCCCTTACTATTTTTCCAAGACATGATCTACTAGTAACACTCCTTAATGGATAAATCTTCCCAAATTTAGAAAAGACATCTGTCTATATCCAAATTGAGTTGCTGGCATTTCACCATGTGTATCCATTACAACAAGACTATTAACTTTATCTCTTAAAATGTTTTGAGGAATTATGTCATGTTTTACATTTATGCATTTAGCTTTTTGACATATTAAACCTGAAAAAGTAAATTTCCTTAGCTTCTTATCAAGATGCTTAACATAAAAGACATTTCTGATATTCAAAGATAGCTTTTCACATCCGGCGTGATTCATTGCAGTGTGAAATGTTCTGAACAAAGGTAGTTCCGTATTTTTACGGGACAATTACCTTCCACTTCTTAATATCTTTACCATGGAGTTTGTATAATATGTTATCCTTAATACCTATCTTACTATTCAAGTTATTATTTACAAATTCAATATTGAGATCTCTCGCGCAATACTTGATTACCTCAGGATCTGCCTCTTCATTATGTACAATATTTTTCATTAACAACGAAAATTCTTTATCCTTATACATATTTAGATTAAACATTACAATTTCATGTTTGGGAGTATGTATAGTCTCTGGGATTTTTCCTACATTTCTTAATCTAGAAAGAAGATCTGCGAATACATTTTGAATTCCTTCTATATGTTTTATCTCTATGCCATACGACATTATCATAAGTAATGCCACGAGTGATTTCCAAAGTATCGATAAATTCACGACTCACGAAGTGAGGAGTGAATTTATCTAGAGAATTTGGAAATCAAGAGTGGCATTTGTTAGGACTATTTAACGAATAAAATTAAGCTGTTTACTCACATATTATTATTTAACTATAGTTATTTTAAAATATTTATATATTTAATGTAAACGGCGATGTTTGAAATCAAATGAGAAACGATAGGTATGCTTCATCTGCTTCTTTTGTTTATCACTGCAACCAGATCATACTATTTATTGCCAAAGGAACGCAATATTGTAAGAATGATCTCTAGTGGAGAAATAATGACACACATCAAACTGTATATTAATTAATTTCTGATGTCGTATGATGTATATATGACAATTACATTTTTCTGGATTATTACCTGGGAAAAAATACATTTAAGAAAGTGCAACAGTGGTTTCTTTTTTTGGTGGTATAATCAATTGAACAAATGTTGACATGAATGCACTATATATACAATCTGGTAGCCGTATTTCTTGCAGGATCAGTCACTGCAAAATAATGGTCAGACCTGTTTAGAATATTAAAAAGGAGGAGCTTTCTTTAATATGGTAAATTTAATATTGATAAATATTTCGTGAAACACGACTCTGATTGGTTGTAAAACAGAAATCATTGAAACGTGATTGGTCATTGACTCCCATTTGGGGCATGAGTTAAATAGTCTATAATATTTAACATTGTAAAATAAATAATATTTAATTTTAAATTATTTAAATATTTGTTTATATTAAAATTTAAATTTAAATAAAAAAATCCCAAATTATTTTTATTACATAATGATTGTGTTTCTTGCTATGTTAATAAAGATAAAATTCCTCTATTATTATATTGTGTAAATGACGAACTCAAAAAATAATGATGATGTAGATGCTGTAATAACTGAGAAAGTTAATGATACGCACGATATAGCTGATGAACAGAGAGACATGCTATTGGAGATCTTAAAGAAGAATAAATATTCATTTTCATCAAAACCTGGACTTTGTAATTGTTTCCAATACTCATTTAAACTTATTGATAATCCTACAATAAATATAAAGAGTAGACCAATTCCGATCGCCATAAGAAAACAGGCTGAAGAGACGAAATAAAAAAATCCCAAATTATTTTTATTACATAATGATTAATTTTCCGGTTATACAACTCAGTAAAAATCAAGGAATATTTTTATTATTTGCTATATTCAATGTATTTGTTGTAGAAAAATAATGCTTTGACCTGTTCAGAACATTAAAAAGGAGGAGCTTTCTTTAACACAAAAGCAGGAGCTGATAAAGAGAAATCGATAAAGAGCTAGGTGAAACACGACTGTCATTGGTTGTAAAACAACATTCATTGAAACGTGATTGGTCATGGACTAGCATTTGTGCCATGAGTTAAATAGTCACCATAAACGTTAAAAAAATATTGTGCGTACTTCTGGAAAGTATGATAACAATAACGTTTTTCTCTAAGAGTTTTGCATTTTCTGGTATTCTGATAATTTATACAGACATACATTATCTCTAAGATCTCAAAATTATGTTATAGCCTCGGACGCAGTGGATTCGCATTCGATCCTAATCGGAACTAGTTTTCGGGCTTTTCTCTCAACTTTAATACAAATATCGGGGAACGTCAAGAAACAAAATAGTCCCCGAACATCATTTGCTCATCGTATAATTATTATAATATTCTCCTTACTTACTTATTTACTTACTTACTCACTGGCACTATCGAACCCGTAGGTTCATGGCCGCACGGACATAAGCTCTCCATACATCCCTATTCCGAGCCAATGCTTTCCAATCATTCCCTGTATAATCCACCTCCCCCAAATCATAGTTAATGTTATTCTCCCACCCCATTCTTGGTCTACCAACTGGGCGTTTTCCCTCTGGCTTTCCTACAAGAAGCCTCTATGCAAGTCTTTCACTCCCCATACGTGCAACATGTCCTGCCCATCGCAGTCTACGAGACTTAACTGTTCTTATTATATCTGGCTTCCCATAAAGACCATGTAGTTCATAGTTATGTAGTCTTCTCCATTCACATGTCTGTTCATCTCTCTTTGGTCCAAAAACTTTCCTAAGTACTTTATTCTCAAATGCTTGTAATCTCCTTTCCTCTCTTAAAGTAAGTGTCCATGTTTCGCAACCATATAATATAACTGGCAGAATAAATTTTTATATAATTTCAGTTTAACGTTTTTTGAAACGAGTTGGGACATCAAAAGTCCCTGCAATGCATAATACCATGCATTTCCAGAATTGAGCCTATGTTTAATTTCTTTGTGCATCTCATTCCTATTTGTGATTATTGTTCCTAGGTATTTGAATTCAGCCACTTCCTCAAAATTTCCCTCATTTGTCATTAGCTGCCATTTCCATTATTTAATGAATTTCTACGTGTGACCATATATTTAGTTTTATTGATATTTACTTCCAGTCCTGATTTCTTAGTGTTACTCAATAGTGTGTGCGTGTTGTCCTTTAGTATCTTCTCGCTATCGGCCAACAATACTACATCATCAGCATAAACTAACAGCTTATTAATACCATTGAGTTGTAAGTCTTCCTCATTCTCTAAAGATTTAATGGCATGCTCTAGTACAAAATTAAATAGTAGAGGAGATAGCGCATCTCCTTGCTTCAACCCATTCTGGATTTCAAAAGTGTCCGAAAACTGTTTGCCTACACGCACCCTACTCTTTGTGCCATTTAGACACATTCGTATAAGTCTAACTAACTTTTTAGGAATTCCGAACTCCAGCAGGATACTATATAACTTCTCCCTCTTAATTGAATCATATGCTTTTTTGAAGTCTACATACAGTTGATGTACAGTACCATTATATTCCCATTTCTTTTCTAAAATCTGTCTTATACTAAAAATCTGATCTGTTGTAGACCTATTTCTTCTAAATGCGCATTTATGATCTCCTAGAATATCATCAATATAGGGAGTGAGCCTGTTGACTAATATATTTGTTAGAATTTTGTACGAAGTTGAAAGTAATGAGATACCTCATATTCTCCTTGTTTAGTAAAAATGTATGAGTGATTAGTGTGGCTAATGATCGTTCTGTCTCGGAGCTGGTCTTGGGGTTGAGCTGATCACTTATCCCGAAAGGCTCACCCAGTCCTTGTGTGGTCAAACAGTAGCCTGGGGTATATAAAATCACTCCTAAAAAAGGGAGAAGTTAAACTAACAAGGTAAAACTCTTAACCATTGCATGCTAACACCTATCTTGAAATTTATCCTAGAGAAGCGTTCTGTACCAAGGTCATGTGTAAAAAAATATCTGCCGTTTTTAACTGTATGTCATTAAAGTCCAGCGCCAAATATCTCACTTAAGCTATGTGGAAATAATACAACACCTCACTGGATGCATTGGATAATCCTCACTACCTGCCGTCTGCGATACACCCGCCTTACTTCCCTCCACACTTAAGTCATGCAGGAAGTCCATCTGTTATGCACAGTGGTTTGCCATTCCTGGATTCTGGCTTCGATTTATGTGTATTGCAGTTAAAAACAGCAGATATTTTTGTTGGACACTGCCTTGGAACATAACGATTCTTGGGAGAATTCCAACGTAGGTATCGGCATGCAATGGTTGAGAGTTCCCTTGTAAGGAAAAGAAAATATACATCTATATAATTGGCCTTCGTTGCTAAATGTCAAAAATATAGTTATAACACCTCGTTTTTTATATATTTTGTACATATTATATATTTAATTCGTTAAATTTAGAGTAAATCAAAATACATTATAAATATTAATTGTATTGTATTCATAACTTGTAATCGTTTATATATACATATTGTAATTTAGATTTAAGACTTTTCTTTTGTATTTTTTTTAAAACCTGGTTGAGTGGTAGACAAGGCCTTAACTCTGCCAGGTAAAATAAAGCTATTATTATTATTATTATTATTATTATTATTATTATTATTATTAAATATACAAGCGTTACTGCTATAAAGTAGCAATTCTTATAAGTAATGCTACGAGTGATTTCCAAAATATCTAGAGAATTTGGAAATCAAGAGTGGCATTTGTTAGGACCATTTAATGAATAAAATTAAGCTGTTTACTCACAAATCATTGTTTAACTATAGTTATTTTAAAATATTTATATATTTAATATAAACGGCGATGTTTGAAAACAAATCAGAAATGTGAGGTTATGTTCATTCACTGCTGCTTGATCATATTATTTATTGCCAAATAAGATCACAATATTGTAAGAGTGCACCCAAGTGGAGAAATAATGAAATACATCAAACTATATACCATAATCAACATTACGGGTTATTCATTTATTTTTTTAGTAAACAACTCAGTAAAATCAAGGAATCTGTTCATTATTTGCTATATTCAATGTATTTGTTGGAGAAAAATAATGCTTTGACCTGTTCAGAACATTAAAAAGGAGGAGCTTACTTTACCACAAAAGCAGGAGCTGATAAAGAAAAATCGATAAAGAGCGAGGTGAAACACGACTGTCATTGGTTGTAAAACAACATTCATTGAAACGTGATTGGTCATTGACTAGCATTTGTGGCATGAGTTAAATAGTCTTTATAAATGCTTACTTGTTATACTAGCCACTAGATGGCAGTTGGAACGATAGTGTAAATCGATAATAATATATATATATATATATCTGTTTGTGTTAGGATTCCTGAGTATCTCAGTTGGTTAGAGCGCTGGCGTATAAAGTTAGAGATCTCGGGTTGAAATCCCGACTTATGCATTTATTTTTCTTTTCATGTCATATATATATATATATATACTAGAAGTCCCGGCCACGCGTTTCTGTGGTCAAGTTATACGTTAAAATTTAAATTAAGTTGTTGTCTTTCAGCCAGATTCCTTAAAACTAATACTTACACACGAAATTAATAATATTGAATATAAAATAAACACTAAACACGCTTAAGTTATTAAATAATCAATATTCGTAATTCAATTGAAATTCGCGGTTGCAACAAAAAGCACGGCCATCTGCATCTCTCTTTTTTTTTTAATAATAAACTAATTACCTTACAAAATTACCTTACACCGCCATCTGTTAGAATCGTATGGAACTCATAGATAATTAAACCGCCATCTGTTAGAATCGTATGGAACTCACAGATAATTATAACTCTTTTTTAAATAATAAACAAATAATTTGCAATTAAAAAAATAGTGCGACTATAAATTTAGTTATGAACTACCCTAAGTCTCAAGTTGGATCAAACTGCACACAGTGTGCAAAATTTTATTAAAATCAGTTCAGTAGTTTAGGATTCCATCGCGGACAAACAACGTGACACGAAATTTGTATACATTAAGATATACATATATATAGTAGTAGGACTTTATTAGACAAATAGTAAGATATTTACAATATTATTTACAAATATGGGTCGCACGGGCATATATATATATATATATATATATATATATATATATATATATATGTGTGTGTGTGTGTCTAATATATCTAAGCCACAGTATATAAAGGTTTCATATGCTCGAAAGTATGTACCAATACATTATGTAAGAGATTTATTTTATAGATACAAAAGTAAGCCACCCATAGGTTGCGTAAAGTAGCGAATCTTCTTAAACTGAAATTTATAGTCTGATT
Source organism: Diploptera punctata (assembly GCA_030220185.1). Lineage (NCBI taxonomy): Eukaryota > Metazoa > Arthropoda > Insecta > Blattodea > Blaberidae > Diploptera > Diploptera punctata. The sequence continues at coordinate 1,527,808 of JASPKZ010010261.1, read as the reverse complement.
TTGTTGGTATACGTAATAGCATAACTTTAATTTGTTAATTATACCGTTGTGTCCAATTTCATTGCGAGGAAACAAAAATTGCGACCGCTAGAGCAATTGTCATATATTGGTTCCATGTAAGCCTCTTTTCCTAATGGTTCGTGATTGATTAACGAACACGATCTTGTGTATTTTATTCAAATATTACATGCCAAGATCTGTTGCGAAACAAATATGGCAGCGGCTAGAGCCGTTTTTAAATTTCGGCCTTCAGGTAAACCCCCACTCTCCATTGTCCGATTTTGATTATTTGGAGATTATGTTTCTAGTTTATTTTAATGGCATTTACCGAGATTCATTGCGAAAAACTAAAATTGCGGCCACTACACCATGTAATAATTTTTGCTTATGATTAAAAAAATTGCTTATGATCCTAATATTCGAATTTTCCTCGTTAACGAATTGAATGTTATTTTCTTAATTGATTGCTATATCGAGACTGATTTGAGAAAAAAAAAAGGAAATAGAATTATTGCTGTCACTACAGCGTTAACAAACAAACAAACATACACGAAACATGCATACATACATACAAATCTATATAATCAACTTTTATAAGATTCATGATGTGTTCCGTTGAGGTATTATTCAAAATTATGGAATATTCACCTGAAAATCAAACTATGCAAAACACGTTATCCATGAAGGACATCGCATGTTAAATACTGAAAACACTAACAGTAATGCACAGAGAAAACAATCCAGCGAAGATAAATGTACTCGAAGAGATGGAAATCATGAAAGCAGCTCACAACGACAATCTGATAAACGAAAACGAACGCAATACATGTAACCCCTTCTACCAGATCTTCAGTGAAACACCAGTTTTGAATCCTGCCGATGATGGGACAAGTCCCGAAAGCGCTACAGTTAAATATTTAAGTTGAGGAGACGGACCTTTCAGGTGAATATTCCATAATTTTATATTTTAAAACATGAAAGCAGAATAACGGCTTGTGAAATGAGATTCATGCGCAGAACAGCGGGTTACACCACATGGGATCGGAAAAGGAACACCGATATCTTAAAAGAATTGAAGACTACGCCAATTTTGGAATATATTAAACAGTACCAACTGAATTGGAAACACCATCTAGAAAGAATGAGTTCAAATCGGATCCCCAAAGCTGTTTATAATTATATACCAAGAGGACGAAGATCACTGGGCCGTCCTATGAAACGCTGGAGGGAAAATTTTCTATAGGATCGTAACAGGCCTTGGCCTAATACTTGGAAGGAAGAAGAAGAAATATATATATATATATATATATATATATATATATATATATATAAAACATACACACATGCAGACAAACATACACAAACACAAACATATCTATATATAAAAAGGAGTGTGTCCGTCCGTCCGTCCGTTTGTCCGTCCGTGTGTCCGTCTCTGTGTGTGTGTGTCTGTCTGTCTGTCTGTCTGTCTGTCTGTCTGTCTGTCTGTCTGTCTGTCTGTCTGTCTGTCTGTCTGTCTGTCTGTCTGTCTGTCTGTCTGTCTGTCTGTCCTTTATGCACTCAAAACTACTTGAACGATTTAAATTGTTTTATTTAGAGAATATTTCTGAGACAATTAACGTATATAACATATTATAGTGCGTACTATAGGGCAGGAGCTAAAAAAAGTAGTAAATGTCGCTTTTTGGACGCTCAAACGGTTTATGCTGCCTAAACGATAACAAATACACCAAATGAATGTACACAGAATTAAATATCTCAAAATGTTCTATAAAAATGTCCACGACAGCATATGTCTATCTATTGCGGATAACTCACATTAACAATTTTTGTCTTTCAGTTCAATAATGCCAAAAAGATCGGGATAAATAGACTCCAGGGCAACGCCGGATTCTCTATTAACCCATTCGCTTCAGGGTTAAATGCTCAATGCATTTTCCCAGAAACCAGATTTAAGTTACCGTAAATTATATTGTCTATTTTCAGGCATTCAAAACAAACAAAATATAACGGTACTTGAGATCACAATAGGGGTGAAGGCAAAAACACACTCCTCTACTATTCATAAATGTTAACAAAATGTTACTCTGCTAAGGGATGTACAAAATATTGCAAAATATATAACAGCAGAATTAAGCGAGTGTACCTCGTTTTTTGAGGCGAATGGGTTAAGAGACAGCGGGATATTCTTTCCAATGCCATAGTCCGTTAACGCTCTACTGGTCCCAATTTTTGTTTCATCGAAATCAAACTTGACATATTACAATTAATTAAAAAGTCGTGATAAGTAGATTCCCCAAAAACGCCGGGTAATCAGCTAGTTATATATACGTGTGTGTGTATATATATATATATATATATATATATATATATATATATATATATATAAATTGTGGTCAAGATATTTTCGTTGTCTAGAAAGTAGGAGCGACGAAGATCTGCATTTTTTTTACAGACATATTTTCATGAGTAAGTCCTTCAACCTCAATTCTTCGGAATTTGCTAAAAAAGCAGATTACATGATAAATTCTAAGGGATTTGTAATACAACTTTCTCCACTGCAATAAATGTAGAGAGAGAGAGGATCGCTAGCATCGGAGCCATCTGTACGTCTTCCATTAGTGCGGTAACATATGAGAAAATGTTTGAGCTTACAAAACGGAGCCTGACCTTTGGAACAACGCCAGCGAAGTTGAATTCAGATCACAAGGCTCGAGGCAGATCAATAAACAAACAATGCAGCTCTGTTAAGCTGAAATACTCAGTTCGCCGAATTGGAATCCCATTAAGTCCAAGCTGCAGACTACAGAGCGCTCCTTAATAGCCCACTTAACAGAATCTCACTTACAACTGGATGTATTTCTGTTTTCTCATCGACAGAAGGCAGCTAATGTAACAAACATTAAACTATTCAGAAATAGGCTACTTTGCAACATGTGAAGAGAAAATGTCTCCCCCCCCAAGATCCAATCTAACACCATGCGCATGCGTCAACAAACGCAAAGCAATTTACACTATGAATCACGGGATGCAACCAATAATATACGCGATATTAAACGAACCTAAAAGCTAACCTAACGCAATTTAATCCATTCGCCTCAGAAGACGAGGTACACTCGCTTAACTCTGTTAAATATTTCGCAATATTTTGTACATCCCTTGGCTGGGTAATATTTTGTTAACATTTATGAATAGCAGAGGAATGTGTTTTGGCCTTCACCCTTATTGTGATCTCAAGTGACGTTATCTTTCGTTTGTTTTGAATGTCTGAATACAGACAATATAATCTACGGTGATTTAAATTCGGTTTTTGGGCAAATGCATTACGCATTTTAACCTGAAGCAAATGGGTTAAGTAGTCTAACCTGTGAAAAAAATGCAACGTCCAAAAATAAATAGTAAATTCTGAAATTCTGAAGTACGTCGTTTATTTGCTGTAACAACGTCATAACTCAAAAATCACGATTTTTCAGGACAAGCATTTGAAGTTTTAAATACTGTTTTTCCAAATCTCCCTGTGATATTAACTAAATATCGTTATTTCATAGATATGATGTTGTTGCAGCAAATGAGCGTGTGTACAAGTAATTAGTATATACTCTATGTTGGCTGCACTGCAACACGTCTTTGTTGTTGCATAGAATATTCATTAAAATCAATATGGCTGCCACGTATGTAGTTAAATATCATAGAAAAATATAATGAAATAATATTTAGAAAAAATCTGAAAATCATTGTAAAAGGTGGGAAATGATTTGAAGAATTAAATCCTAAGAATAACATTTGACAGGAGTTTATGAAGGAATTAAAAATGTCGCGTCACAGGTTGTAAAGTTTAGTCAACTGTTCTACTCCAAAATTCACTTAACTTACAATCATCATCATCACCATACACCATTCATGAATATAAGCCAATGTTAACCTGTTTCGGTCACAACTAAACAGGGTCTAAAAGTCGTTTTGTGGACGTCATCGCCCTCCTGGCTGATATAGAAGAACTTCATTAGGGATCCCAGTTCGTGACATTCCAAATATATGTAGCAGCTATCTGTTTCTATAGGTGGATATATTTTTCTAAAGGTTGCATGTGGAGTTCATCATCATTCGCTGTAGGATCCGCTAGCCATGGAAATTATATTTTACGTTCATATTAGTAAACACAAGGTATTTAAAGCAAATTTAATTGTTTTCTGATTTAAAAAATCCTGTTTCTTTTTTCTACTTCATTCACAACTTTAGTTTGGTTTTTGCTTTTAGTTTTATTCATAGCCTACTATAGATAATTCAGTCATCATTATCAACAAAAAGGATTAAACCCAATGACCTGTTCCGATCTCATTTTATAGGTCGAATTGGTCCTTCCAGCTCTTCAATGGTCTTCCCAACATTCTTCTCCCTTTTGGTTTATAATTATACTCTTGGTATGTGCTGTTCATTCATTCGTAATACGTGTTCAAGATAAGCATTTTGATAATATTTTATTCTTTCACAGAGATTAAATATATGTTAAGTTTCTGTTCTTATAACTTATTTTTCTTTTTATCGGTTCTTTGGTATCCTGCTATTGCTCTCAACATCTTCATTTCAGCAGCCTCTATTTGTTTACTATCTGCTTTTGTTAATGTCCAGGTTTCACATCCATAGATAAGAGATGGAACTGCCAATACTTTGTGAAACTTCAAAATAGTTTCTTTCCTCATGTGGAGTCCCTTTAAAATATTTTCATTCCTCTGATAGTCAAGTAGAGCATATCCAGCAGTTCGACGCATCAATTTCTGCAGCTCTTTATCTGGCGACGTCTTTCTTTTTTAGAACCAAGTCGGGAGGGCGAGAGTTTTAACTAATTTGAGTTTTGAATGTTTATTGTATAAGAGTGTCCATGAGCTGAAGTTAGCAGCCCTACCATTGGACCGCTCATCGTCTGTGCAGTAAACCTACATAAGAAATGCAATCTTACTTTCAAGTCTCAACATCGCAAACTGCCATTAGTTGAAGTGCGCAGTTTAGAGAAACGCGTCAGAGAAAATGGTGAGGTAAAAATGATTGAACTACCAATCTTCGTCCTCACATTCCACAAGACAAAGGACCTCAAAGCAAGACTACAAGAAGACCTGAATGAACTTTTTGGTATCAAAGTTCACCTGGAACCCTACAGGAAGCCGACGGGAGGTACACAATGCTTCAACTGCCAGGGATTCGGGAACATAGCGAAGCACTGCTTCAGGGTGTGTCCGGTGCTCTGGAGAGCACAGAGTGGCAGAGTGTAACCAGACCACAGCGAAATGCAGCACTGCTTCAGGGCGACGCGGTGTGTCCGGTGCTCTGGAGAGCACAGAGTGGCAGAGTGTAACCAGACCACAGCGAAATGCAGCACTGCTTCAGGGCGACGCGGTGTGTCCGGTGCTCTGGAGAGCACAGAGTGGCAGAGTGCAACCAGACCACAGCGAAATGCAGCACTGCTTCAGGGCGACGCGGGTGTCCGGTGCTCTGGAGAGCACAGAGTGGCAGAGTGTAACCAGACCACAGCGAAATGCAGCACTGCTTCAGGGCGACGCGGTGTGTCCGGTGCTCTGGAGAGCACAGAGTGGCAGAGTGCAACCAGACCACAGCGAAATGCAGCACTGCTTCAGGGCGACGCGGTGTGTCCGGTGCTCTGGAGAGCACAGAGTGGCAGAGTGTAACCAGACCACAGCGAAATGCAGCACTGCTTCAGGGCGACGCGGTGTGTCCGGTGCTCTGGAGAGCACAGAGTGGCAGAGTGTAACCAGACCACAGCGAAATGCAGCAATTGCAACATGGAATACGCGGCGAGCCATCGGCAATGTCCTGTATTCCAAAGATATCTGCAATCCAGGCAACCAGGGCAACAATCGACCAGGCAGAAGACTCCAGTGAAGCTTAGTCCAACTACAAGAAACACTAAATCCATCCCCAATCCTAAAATACCTTCCCCGATACTACCAACCTTCCCAAATTCCTCACTTCAGCAAATCCTATCCCTCATCACAACTCTCCCCACTTCCACTCTTCAATCAATCCTATCACTAATTACAACACTCCTTCAATACCCTGAACTTCTACAAGTTATAACCACCCTAACTTCATGGCACCGAAACAAGTAGACATCTTCAAGAACACCTCTAGAAACAGCCGGGAGAAGGGCATCCTCTACAGCTAACATCTCAATTTAACAACACTTCAAGACAAGCACATCAAGAATGGGTCAAGGCCTAAGAAGGCCGGTACCATACACGACATCAAATAATATCTAGTAGGGTAAGTCTCAAATAACAATTATGTTTCCTTTAATATTTATTTTGATAGACATATCTTGTTGAGATAGCGAGCAGATACTAAAGTCCAACACGCACACACTATTGAGTAACTCAGAAATTGGGACTGGAAGTAAAAATCAATAAACTAAATATATGATCACACATAGAAATACATTATATAATGAAAATGGACAGCTAATGACAGATGAGGGAAGTTTTGGGGATGTGGTTGAATTCAAATACCTAGGAATGAGATGCACAAAGAAATTAAACATACGCTCAATGCTGGAAACGCGTTCTATTATGCATTTCAGATACTCTTGATGTCCCAACACCTTTCAAAAAACGTTAAACTGAAAATATATACAACTATTATTCTACTAGTTATATGGGTGCGAAACATGGACTCTTACTTTAAGGGAGAAAATAAGATTACAAGTATTTGAGAATAAAGTACTTAGGAAAATTTTGGACCAAAGAGAGACAAACAGAGAGGTGAATGGAGAAGACTACATAACAGTGAACTACATGGTCTTTGTAGGAAACTAGATAGGCCTATAATAACAGTTGTCTCGTAGAGCGCGATGGGCAGGACATGTGGCACGAATGGGAATGGAAGACGTACATGGAAGCTTCTTCTAGGAAAACCAGAGGGAAAACGTCCAATTGGTAGACCAAGAATGAGGTGGGAGAATAACATTAACTGTGATCTCTTGAAGTCGGAACGCGCCAGAGGGCCTAAGCCTTGATGTTGATGATTTGAGGGAAGTAGATTATACAGGGAATGATTTGAAAACATTAGCTCAGGATAGGGATGTATGGAGAGCTTATGTCCGCGCGGCCATGAACCTATTGGTTCGATAGTGCCAGTGAGTTAGACATATCTTGTTGTCAATCTCAGCTACTATAACATACACAACTATTGGCTCTTGGCTCTTTGTTCACACCGAGAGGGCAGACTGACCCTACTGCGCTATCCCAGTATTATAGAGATGAGTGGATTGAAAGTCTACTGTACGGCGTTATGTAAGTTGTAGATCGCCTTTCGGATCCGACACAACAGGTTCTACTCCCATGACCCGTACCGCCATTTTTGGGCTGGGCCCTTTGCCGCGATGACGGGAATACAACCCTCCCGTTGGCTCCTTAACCCGTTTATATTGATCAGAGGCACGGAGTCATGAGACACCCTGGAGGACTTCCTCACTAGAACCCCGCAATCACACAATTTCAACACGTGGGTGGAAAACAAACTATTTTTCCTAACAGTAAAGTGAAGGGTTAAGTTATAGGAAATAAATTAATGAGAAATGGAATGACAGGAAGGGGAGGGAACAGGAATGGAGAGTGTTTTGGTGGGATTAAATTCGAGAAAAGGGAGAACCCCGAAAAAAAATCCGAAAAATCCCCCTCTCGAAACGACGGAATTCCAACCTCTGATCCCAGAGGGGGGGCAGCCGCGCTAGCCAAACATCTGCTGAGACGGCATACAACTACTGTATTTAACCCTTAAATTCATAATGTATCCTTTTGGATACATCAGTTGATTTAATTAATTTAATATTTTAAATAAATCAGGAGAAAACGAACAAAAAGAAACCACTTAAATGTGTGTCTAATTATGCAATATACCTAATAATAGCAGTTACACAATATTCCGTGTTCACTGCGGTCCGCAACATTCAAATAACTAACAGAAGGAATTTGTGTTTTGCCAAACTACAACCCCGTAATGATAGCCTCTATTAACTTAGCTGCCAAAGAGCCCTAGTGGGTTCTAACATACGCAGCACACTGGGTGAAGCTAGACTTCGCCTTATCCAGTCCAGTCCAGTGTTTTGCCAATTTAAGGGTTAAACTCATTCAGTGGAGATCTGTATTTGTTTATATTTTTTCATAAGTACAACCTTAATACCTCCATTCCTTCGGAATTCGCTAAAATACGGTGAAACGTAAAATACGGAGGCTTATATATAAATACGCAGAGGATCGGTAATGTGGACCTCTATTTTGAATGTGTTGTTTATCTTCTTTTAATTAAGGAATTTTAATTTTGTTTAATTGCAGTGATTATTATTAGTATTATTGCACCGAAATCACCTTTTCTGTACGTAATCCTACGCAACAACTACGTCATCGTGTCTTCCCTCTGCAGTGATCTTATAGAACAGTGCCAAATTCCTATTTTCGTTGTCCTCTCTCCTACGTACCCCCGCTTCCCTCTTTATGCACTGCGTGTGACTGCGCATCTTCCCCTTGTTATCGAAGGCCTCAAATAGGCTGTGCAAAATAGTATCAGGGTCATCATCAACTTTGGAATCGTCGTGGTTGGATCGACGGTAGCTCGAAGGAGCTGTTTGGTTTAATCAGTCCCATAAGCCAGGGCAGGGCAACCAGGACTGTGAAACCTAGCCTTTGGCTGGACTGGATTGTGCGTGTGTATGTATGTATGTTTATTATCATTAGATAGTCCTTTTTTTTTTCTTCCAGCCACCTCACTCTGTCTTCCACACTACTCCAAGCTACCTCCATTTCTTGAACCCTCTCCACGACAGAGTTTACCATAGACACCATGTCCTCCGTCTTTCGGAATCCCTGGGCCATCTCTCTCCTCATCTCTTCCAGCATTTTCTTCACGTCCTGCATTTTTACAATTTGACAACACCGCACTGCTCTCGAGAACTGAAAACACGTCCGCACACTACCACGTACCAATTGTATGAAAACTGGCAGCATATTATAGCATTCTGTATAGAGACAGAACAACTTAGATTACAGATGAGATTTCTCAGGTCGGATCGAGGGAGAGTGGCGTGTTGGGATCTTTTAGGACGGATCGAGAGTGAATCAAAAACATACAAATTTTTGGGTACAGTAAGAAAATTGAGATATAACAAAATTGTAGATTAAGGATATATGTATTAACAATAAGAAGAATCTCAATATGGTCTTTGTTTTCGATCTTTAATCATGTTATATAATAAGTAGGTCTGATAAGTTGAATAGTCTGATAGTGCACTTAATGTCTGCAGGGACGGGGGGAGGGGGTATGAGCATGCGGTGTGTATATGTGTGGGGGTGTGTGGGTGTATGTGTGTGTGTTTTTTTTTCTAATTTGTTTTCTAGCATTTTTTTTAATATTAATGTACGGAATGTGGATGAATGTAGATATGTATTATTGTGATGTAGTGTAGACATAGATTTTACTTATATGTAGCCTGTTATTGTTTTTTGATACAGGTGTATTTGTAGGTATTTGTTTATATTATTAGTTTTATTTTTTATTCGTGGAAAAATAATGCACGTACGGCCAAGCAGGCCCGTGCGCAATGTAAATGCATATGTATTTTCTTTATTCTAAAAAAAAAGGCAATAAATTCCATATTCTATTCTATTCTATTATCATTATTATTGACTTTTTCTTTTGATGACCGATTTACATTATTATTTCATTCATGTCTTTTCTTTCAATGGTCAAGAAGATATACTTGTGTTATATTATTTATATTTCAATTATCTGACTTATGACTCTAATTAAAAGTTACATTTTTTATTTAACTTATGTTTACTAATTGCGTAGCTAATCATGTTTGATTTTGATTTATATTCCAAAGCTTTCTCAAGCCAAATTAATCCCCTTTTCCCTTCTAGCTTCCACGATTATAATACTGTTTAGCATAAAGTACTATATTATAATAAATAATTTACTAAGGAAAGATGGATTAATCTGTGCCTTCTATGGGCCCGGGCAAAGGAATGTGGATATAATTTCTCAAAACTTTCAAACTCAAGGTAATTATAAAAGAATGGTAGGATCGCGTGGTGCATTATAACAAAGCAATAGCATTGCTATTTTATTCAAATATGCTAACATCTTCATAATTTATAATCTTTTTTACATTACAAGAAAGATCCACTTTAACCTCCTTATTCGGGTAAAGTGGACCCCAGAGATCATCCTAGCTTTTAGATTATTTTTAAGTTTTATTTACTTTATTAATTTATAAAGACAGGCACAAATTAAACTAAACTCACTGGCATTATCGAACCCGTAGGTTCATGACCGCGCGGATATAAGCTCTCCACACATCCCTATCCTGAGCTAATGTTTTCCAATTGCCCCCTGTATAATCTACTTCCCTCAAATCATAGTTAATGTTATTCTCCCACCTCATTCTGGTCTACCAACTGGCCGTTTTCCTTCTGGTTTTCCTACAAGGAGCAAATTAATCTGAAAGTAATTATGGCAGATCGTAATTAGAAAGAGTTGATGTTTATTTTATCTTTAGAACAATTATTGTTGATTATTACATACACACTTCATTTAAGTGCAGACAGCGACGATCTTTGGGTTTAGTAAAATTACAAGGATATTGAGTAAAAATAATTAAGTGCATGGTTTATACAGATCGCATCCTCATTGATAAAATATACGGAGGTCCACTTTAACCGCCTCATGGAGGGTTCAAATTAACAGAATTCCTTTAAAAAACAGCTTCTACATAAGCTAATATATTCTGGAGTTTTTCAACATTTGTAATATTCAATAGGAGAAATCATGAATTAATTCTTAGTTTGAAAAACTTTTGAAATGCTCCTTTTCATAAATATTTCAAATGAACCCTTCTTCGTGCAAAGATTAAAATAAACACGCTAAACTTGATGAGGGCAAGAAGTTGAAATATTTTCTCTTCGAGAGCAGTACCAATTAAATAAGATATTAACAGGGTCCACTCAAAACTAAAGGTCCACATTACCCGAAATTCCTCTATACCCAGAAATTCGAGGGCGGGGATTGCAGATTTTTCGGCAGCTTTTGCCAATTTTAGCGCAATTTCCTAAAATGTCGTGCACTTTCGGAAATATACTTTTATCCCCAACCATTTTCGAAAAACAAGTTAAGTTCTAATACGATAAACTGAAAATGATAAATTTATTCTCACGGGAGAAAAATCCCAGCATGATCCACCACCAACAATTTTCCAGAACCGCCAGGCTTCAAACCTGGGATCCCAGTTGGGAAAGCCCCGCACGTAGGCACCGAGGCGGCTCTATCAAAGCTAACCCATAGCTTCTTTCATGTCATTTTCTGCACGAAACCCCCTCATTGCATTTATTTATCGAATGACTCATCTGCATTCGCACGACAGGTTTTAAAAACTGAAAACCGTTACACTAGAAGGAAATTGAGCTTCTAGGAATTAATTTGAAAACGTTGAAAGTGAGTTGAGAGCCTGACACATGACTCCTACACGCTACTGTGACCTCAGTGGCCTGATAACATTTCACAAGTCAATATTATCCTGCAGTCAGGAAATTGTATATATTACTCTCTCGCCATACTTCGCTGAAAAAAAATCTTTGCGACGGAAATCATTTTTCAAATTTCTTGGCAGTTCATTTTTCATGCCGTACTTTAACCTTTCAAATCAATACTGAATATCTCTATTGTGCATTAATAAATGTTTGTTTTATTTTAACTATATTTCACTTTGTAGTCATATCGTATTTTATTTATTTTATATTTTGAATTAAATAGATTTAGATTTATTTATTTACATTTATTTATTTAGCCTGGTGGAGTTAAGGCCATGTGGCCTTCTCTTCCACTCTGTTCTTTTATAAATTACATTTTTCTAATATGTTTACATTAGAAAACTATATTTCAGGCCCTGTTACAAAGTAGTTTATTGTGTGTCCGAAACGTGGACAGTATTAAAAATAAGCCAACAACCTTTTAGCAGTAGAAATGGATTTTTGGAGGCGATTCACAAGATTTTCAAGACAGGATAAAATCAGAAACAGCACAATAAGGGAAATTATGCAAGTTAAAAAAAAGTATTAGGAAAAATAGAAGAAAAACGTTTGAAATGGTATGGACCCTCATTAGAAAGGAAGAAGATAGAATATCAAAGAAGATACTTTATTGGAAAGCTAATGGAAGAAGTGGAAAAGGCAGAGCTAGAGAATGTTGTATAGATAGAGTGAGGAGAAGCTAGAGATTTGAGAAAAGAAGATGATTTGGACAGGAACATCTGGTGACAAATCACTTTGGGTTGAGGGAGAACCACTCTGTTGTAGAAAATTCCTAATAAAAAAAATAGATTACAGATTTTTTTCAGTAAATTCCAAAAGAATATAGTTATTGAGGTCCCGTATGTCCTAACGTGGAGACATAGGTATTCCCTACCGGGAGTTTTTTTTTATCCAATATAATTTCGTTCCATACGCCAGTGAGTGACATGTGGTAAACATATCGCCTCAAGAAGACATCTAGTAGGCAACTAAGAAAGATATTATTTGAATGGGGAAGGCCGATTAAATTTTCCTCAGAGGCACTAGTTGCGGTTATTTTACGAACCACAAATCTCAGACTCAGAATTCGTGGAGGATTTGTCATTTGGATTTTGCCATCCTAAAAGCCATGGATGCTGGAAGAGTTTAAAACCCCGACCTTCGGGACTAGAGGCACTAGTCAACTGAGGTAGTTCTCATGAAAATATTTGATAAGTTTCACAAACTTCATTGATTCTACTTACTATAGTTCAGTTATAGCTTCTATAGTCCCATTTGAGTGGTCTATGTTGTATGGTGCGGTAAGAGGGAGAGCGAGTTGCAGGTACTGCCGCAACTACACTCAGTTTTGAAAACATAATAGTTACTGCACTTTGAATGTTTTTTATATACTAGTTCTGTGTTAGTGAATACTTATGTACTCTTTTTTACTTTTGATACCACAGCACAGGACATGTCTATACTCTGAATCTTACACAATATCTATGACTAGAGCATGGAACTCACTTCCCAGTCATGTCAGGGACTGTCAATCGCTATCATTATTTAAATCCAAATTAACTGATATCTTAAGTTCGACACAATGAAAACATTAACTGTGTAACAACTATATAGAGCATTCTATTAATAATCATCTAGGAAGCTACTTACTTTATTTCATATCATTTTAATTTTATAAGACCATCTTCGCTAGGTTTTACCGTACAGGCCACATGGCCTAAAACGAATTTGTTCATGATGATGATGATGATATATTCTATGTTTTTGTTAGTATTAGCTAGTATTAGATCACATCATCATTGTATTTTGTTTAGTCTGTATTTTAATAATATCTTAAAATTGTAATATGTAACTCATTTTTGTATAATTCTACTATTCGCTGGTTGAGTGGAAGAGAAGGCCTTATGGCCTTAACTCTGCCAGCTAAAATAAAGCATTTTTTCTCATATGTTTGGAGTATTCATTATAGAATAGTGTTTTATAACAATTTATTATTATTATTATTATTACTAAGAAAATGTTTTTTGCATGGCTACTACTTCCCTCCCCCATTTGGCAATGTTCCCTCCTGCCACATGTGTTTATTGTGTGCGTGTGCGTGCGTGTGTATGTATGTAAGTTCAATTAAAATGATTAAGGACAAGTTCATCAACAAGCAAAATCGGATCATTAAGAATAGGAGTTCATCAGATACTAATATTAAAAAATGTCTTTAACGACCGTAATTTTCTATTGTTCACAACAAAACTATGTTTATCCTATTAAAAAGAAACGAGGCAGCATTCTCAAAAATAAGTCAAATTCGACCATTAGAACTGGGGGTTTATCTGAAACCTGAATTAAAAAATCGCTCTAACAGCTGTAATGTTTGTTTTGTTGAAATTTAACTCCCTATGTCATAAAATTTAATTAAAAAAAGAAACATGTAATCCGTAAACCGAAAAATCAGTCCATGAATTCAATACATCAGTTCATGGTTAACGTTAATCTTCCACCTGAGTCTTGGCCTACCTAGTGGGCGCCTACCTAGTGGGCGCTTTCTTTTTCCTAGATGGAGTTTTCATGTCTCTGTTTCATTCCTCATTCGTGACATGTCCTTAGCATCGTAGATTACGAGGCTTATTTGTTCTTACTACATATTTCCCATAAAGATAATGTAGGAAGACAAATGAACACTGAACGAAAGCAAACTGTTACAATTAATTAAGCAGACAAAATCAAAACATTGTAGAAATCTACCAAATAAAGACAGAAATCCAGGAAGAAACTATTTATTTTCTGGAACAGTTCATCACGTGAGACGGGTCGAGCTCATCCTCTTTGAAGAGGCCTTGTTTATTTGTTTTTATTTATTTACTAGCCCACTCTGTTTTCGTATGAAAGCGACTGGCCACTCACTCTGTGTGTGAGAGTGTGAGTGTGTGTCAGTGTGAGTGTGTGTGTGTGTGCGTGCGTGTGCGTGTATGAGCTACTAACCATACTGTGTTAAGTATAAAATTTCTTGGCCTTTTTTATTCATTTCCCAAGGAAGTTTTTAAAATTGGCTCAAGTATTCCTTTTAACAAAATTTATTGTTTTGCAAATTTGACCATATTCAACACGTCAATCAAATTTACACTTTTATAATAAACATTAGTTTCGCTTCACTAGGTACATGTACCTGCCAACCCTGGAGTTACCGTTAACCACTGTATAACAACAGCTTATTGTGTGGTCCGAAATAATAACCAAATTAATTCTAGGAATTACTAATGCTACAGAGTTGAGTATCACAACTCTCTTATAGCCTATGTTCATCCCGGGAATCTCTTGAACATTTAGCAAAAAAACCCATCACAATCGGATTAACTGTATGGCCGTGCATAAAGCATGAACAAATAAATATACAAACAAACAAACAATTTATATATATATATATATATATATATAAGAAGATTTGCTTATTCTACCTGATGGAGTTAAGACCGTAAGGTATTCTCTTCCACTTCACCAGGGTTAAATTACACATATAATAATAGTTATGAATTAGCTACAAGTTGAATAATGATACATAATAGATATAAACTACACAATATAGAGTTGATAAAGGAAAGAATTAAAAAAATAATAACAATAATAATATAGGCCCTACAATAATAATAAAATATAATTTGATTAAGTAATTAGATAGATAAAGAAAGTTTAAAATATAAATGAATAATAAAAGTATACATGGAACAGGGTTATATATTATATTGTCTAAGGAAATATGTATTGAGTTATTTTTAACTGTTTTTGAATCGGGCAGTCTTTGATATATGAACGGAGGAAATTCCAGAGTCGGGTGACTGAAACAAGGTCTGGTCCTTAAATTGACATTTTACACTAAATATTTCGTTTGTTTCTATCAACCAATTAGTAAGTAAAGTTAACTATTTATTCGGGTTCATGATATGAGATGAATCCCTGTTATTGAATGTGTATTATATATGAGGATTTAACATTTTCCAATACTGTTATTTTAACACAGTTCCAATAATGGATCATATTATAATATTATAATGATATTGTGAAAAGAAAAAAATTAATGTCTGAACCAGGAATCGAACCGTGGAAATTAATTTTCCTTTTCACACTATCATTATAATATTATGTATGAGGATGACGGCTTATCAGGCTGTCGCAATATCAAAGTGGTAAATGATAAGAAACGAAATAGGTAACATGATTCAAGAAGTGGTGGAATAAAGTTTTTGTCGGGAAAAACGGAAGAAACCGACAAAACCTGTCCTCTCTCTGATTCGTCTACAACGAACCCCACATGGAGCGACCAAGACCTAAACTTGGGACCCACAAGTGGAGGGGAATGACTAACACGCCACGGGGCCGCCTATTAATTATAAATATTACTATTATACAGCCTTCCTAGTTTTGAAAATATTCCAATGGGCAACTTAAATTATTTTTTTAAATATTTAAAACTATGATTCTACCAGCTATAATATATGGATTTGAAACGAACTCTTCCTATACGGGAGGTAAGGAGATACAAGTATTTGAGAATAAAGTTCTTAGGACAATTTTTGGACCAAAGAGAGATGAACAGACAGGTGAATGGAGAAGACTTACATAACAGTAAACTACATGTCTTTATAGGAAGCCATATATAATAAGAACAGTTAAGTCTCACAGAATGCGATGGGCAGGATATGTGGCACGAATTGGGGATGAAAGACGTGCATGGAAGCTTCTTGTAGGAAAACCAGAGGGAAAACGCCCAGTTGGTAGACCAAGAATGGGGTGAGAGAATAACATTAACTATGATTTGAAGGAAGTACGAGTAGATTATACAAGGGATGATTGGAAAACATTAGATCAGGATAGGGATGTATGGAGAGCTTATGTCCGTGCGGCCATGTTTCTACGGGTTTGATAGAGCCAGTGAGTTAGTTATGTATTACATTTTTTAATTAAGTAAGTAATCCTACTATAGGCCTCAAGAGCCCCTTGGGGTAGTAGGAGGTTAAGGCTCCCACTTTTCTGGACAATGGGCACTTGATGTCAGCCGGGTTGTCAGCTTTTCGTGACGACCACCTTTATCCCCAGAACAAGCGTCTGGTACTCATTTCCATTAGACTGAGTCGATCCCAGGGACAGAAGGTTTGGGTCAGTTTAAAAACCCTGTTTAGAAAATCTAAATAATGTCTTGGCGCAACAGAGCTAGAATGCCCGTGGCCTAGTCCCACAACCACATTTGCGTTTACAGAGGTGGTCACTCATCCAAACAGTGTAGAATAGAACCATCTGATCAGAATATTGGGTCCTTAATCCGTTATAGCTGGTTTTCTCAGCCTGGAGCCACTACTTATTGTAGCTACCCAAATTTGTTACAATACTGGGTGGGCAATTGTCCCATAAAATAAATATCCTCAACTCGTGTCCAACTCAGAGTTGAGTCGAGGGATGAGATAAGATATCTATTAGATTATATATATATATTATGATAAAAAAATGCCTGGATGGGATTCGAACCCGGATCTGAGAGCCTGTACCTCAGCGTGATATCCATTACACAACCAGGCGAATACAATTCAAACACTTATTTTTCTTATATATGTATTATATTCTCCATTATTACTAGATGTCGCGAGAACTCGGTCTTCACTGCCATCTAGCAGCTGACTATAACAAGTAAGCAAATTAAAGATAATATTTTTACCTTATAGCAGTCACGCTTTATAGATGTTATAATTAAATGTTTAATATTGAGCAATGCAAGCTTAATAAGGTATGATAAAATAATAAATGCCTGGACGGGATTCGAACCCGGATCTCTGAGTCTGTACCTAAGCGTGATATCCATTACACCACCAGGCGAATCCAATTCAAACACTTATTTTTCTTATATATGTATTATATTCTCCATTATTACTAGATGTCGCGAGAACTCGGTCTTCACTGTAGCTGACTATAACAAGTAAGGAAATTAAAGAGAATATATTTATCGATAAAGCGTCACTGCTATAAAGTAAAAAATGTTCTCTTTAATTTGCTTACTTGTTATAGTCAGCTACTAGATGGCAGTGAAGACCGAGTTCTCGCGACATCTAGTAATAATGGGGAATATAATACATATATAAGAAAAATAAATGTTTGAATTGGATTCGCCTGGTGGTGTAATGGATATCACACTGAGGTACAGACTCAGAGATCCGGGTTCGAATCCCGTCCAGGCATTTATTTTTCTTATCATACCATATATATATATATATATATATATATATATATATACACTTTTTTAATATTTTCATGAGAACAACCTCAATATCTCCGTTTCTTCGAAATTATAACTTGATAATTCAATATAAGAATTGTATGATATCGTTTTAATTATTTTAATGGTTTTCCTGAAATAGAGATATTTCTATTCTGTTGCAGACAGAAGAGGTTGGTTTTTGGCCGGGCCCTGGATTGATCCCAGGCGGAATGTGTGTGGGAGTACCATGACGTCACGTATTCCAGGGTTCCGTTTTAATAAACCCTCTTTACCTGCATATCTGTATATATTCCAAACAATACCTACATTTCTAAATGTAATGAGTGATGACACTAATATTTAATTTTAAATTTAAAAAATTAACACACACACACACACACATATATATATATATATATATGAAACATGAAAATATATTTTATAATACGTTGATTATTCTATGCATAGATAGATCATCGGCTGATTAATGTATATGACATCGACCGATTCCCAAAAGCAAATTTTGTCGGTCCATCTAATCTCCTGGTTGTAGATGTTTCTCCTTCATGTGTAATATATTCCCTGACTCCAGGAGGTATTAGGTCTTCCTCTGCGTCCTCTTCCCTCAGTTATTCTATGCATAATAATCTAATATATAAAAATGAATGTATGTTTGTTTGTTCGTACTTTATGCGCTGCCATACCGTTGATCCGATTGTGATGGGGCTTTTTGCAAAATGTTCAGGAGATTCCCGGGATGAACATAGGATATAAGAGAGTTGTGATACTCAACTTCTGCACCCTTAAAAACACCCTTTGTAGAGAAAACGTGAAAAGGGCCCCTTTTTTAACGCTTGAATGGCTTACACTGCCAAATCCGTAACACATACACAAAATTAATGTAGACAGAATTGAACATCTGAAAAAACTCTACAGAAAATTTCCGGACAACTCACAATAACCATTTATTGTCTTTCATTGATGCCAAGGAGATCGGGATAAGTTGATTCCCGGGCAAGCGTGCTCTGCCATACCGTTCATCCGATTGTGATGGAGTTTTTTTGCAAAATGTTCAGGATTTTCCCGGGAACGTTATAGGCTATAAGAGAGTTTTAATGCTCAAGCCCTTCGCCCTTAAAAATCACCCTTTGTAGTGAAAAATGTAAAAAAAGTAGTTTTGTACGTTTAAATGACTTACTCTGCCTAAACCGTAATCAATAAACCAAATCAATGTACACAGAATTGAATATCTGAAAGAAAAAAAACTACAAAAAATTCCGCGACAGTATATTTTTATCTTATACGGGTAACTCACTATAACCATTTATTGTCCTTCATTGATGCCAAGAAGATCAGGATAAGTAGATTCCCGGGCAAGCGTGATAGCGCACGGCGCGCCGGTATTCTTTTACGGATAACTCAAAACGGATTTTGTCTTTCAGTTCATTTAAGCCAAGTACATCGGGATATGTACATTATAGGGCAACGCCGGTAAACAGCACGGGGTATCTAAAAATAATTACGATGTCACTTTACTTATAATGATTCCTCGAACATTACATTTTGGAAGATGAAATTCTATTTACTATTTGGATTCTATGACAGGTAGTTTGGAACTAAAATCAATTAGTTTATTGATCGTTTTATCTACAATAACGATGAGAGCAATTTCAGCTAATTCATACCAGGAAGATCGGGATAAGTAGATTCGTGGGCAACGCCGCGTAATCAGCACGGGGTATCTAAAAGTAATAATGATATAAATGTATAATTATTTTTCCTCTTATTCAACTAAACGCAAAAAGACAATTTATTTAGGCGTAGCAGCGCTTGCCGGGTATTATCCATTGTATTGACTTAGCGTTTTACAAAATCTTGTTTTCTTTGCGGTCCGGGACATTTAAATAACAGGCAGGAGAAATCACTGTTTAGCCAATTTAAGGTTAAGATCATGTCTTGCTCTTCGGTTATGTGAATTGAATCAGACTGTGATGATTTTGTTACAATTGACACTTACTATCAGCGAGTGCCAAACAGTAAAACTGACATTACATCATAACCGCTTAATTTATGGACTCATGTTTAATGGGACTAAATAAACATAATAATATCCAGGAAGAAATAAAATAATATAAAATGCTACAAAATGTTATTTTTTCAATAAATAAAGTATTTAAATAAAACAAATTTGACTGAACTAACTATAAATAGTGACTGTATTGATCAAATTAACTCCTTTAAGTACCTAGGCACAATACTAAACGATAATAATACTGTTGAAGAAGAAATCAAAACAAGAATATCGCAAGGGAATAAAGCATATTTTGCTAATTTCGATATATTCAAAAGCAAATTAATATCAAAAAATGTTAAATTCAAACTATATACAGCAATAATAAGACCAATCATATGTTATGGAGCTGAAACCTGGGTGCTAAAAGAAGCAGAAAAATTAAGACTATTAACGTTTGAGAGGAAAATATTTAGAAGAGTGCTAGGTCCAGTAAAGGAAAATGGAAATTGGAGGTTGAGAAGGAATGACGAATTATACCTCAAGAATAATAAAGAAAATATAGTTAGTTTCATCAAATCCAAGAGATTACAATGGTTTGGACATACACTTATGCCAAAGGGAAGATGGCCGAATGATATTTTGAATTGGAAGCCACAGGGAACAAGACCAAGGGGAAGACCCAAGGAGCGATGGGAAGATGACGTAATTGAGGATTTGAAAGAGATGGGGATTTTTGATTTTAAATCTACTGCACAAGATAGGAAGAAGTGGCGTAAACTGGTTGAGAAGGCCAAGACATTCCACTGGAAGTCGTAGAGCCTGACGAAGAAGAAGAAGAAATTCAAAATATTTGACACGTGAAACAAAAACCAGATAGTATGAAACACTAATTAAACCTAAGTTAACTCAGATGAATGAAACATGGGTTATGATTAAAAAACCTCCCAGCGCGACAGGCTGGAAGGCCCTTCGCTGACCAGCCGGCTGCTTGAACATGATAAATCTCAAGTGGCTGATTTTGAAAGAAGGATATAAGGACCTATTAAGGGAAATGCATTATATATAATGAAAATAGTACTAAGAAATTGGGACTGGAAGTAAACATTAATAAAACTAAATATATGTTCACATATAGAAAAACATTATATAATGGAAATATGCAGTTAATGGACAAATGAGGAAAATTTTGAAAAAGTAGACCAAGATATTTCAGACAAAACATACTCTAAGTTATAAGCTGTTTATTTTTTAAAACTCACGTCCCAACATTAAACTCTGTGTAGGCTTACTGAATGGTACGAGATACTTCGGTCAATAATTAGGGATTGGATTAAACTCGATAATTAACAAGAAATATAGAAAAGAAAGCACAGATGAAAGCAGAAAAAATTATGCGCAAGAGAGAAAGGAATATAAAGACTTATTGGCAGAAACAAAACTAGCATGGCAAAATAAGAAATACGAAGAAATGAGAGTCGCGACTGAAAGTGGGAACATTGCGGACATATGGAAAGCGATAAGGGAACTCAAAGTAAAGTCCATAAATCGGACAAGAATAACGCCCGGGGAATGGAGAAGTTACTTTGATAGGGTGCTGGGAAATGAGAGGTTAAGATATAATCAAGGAAATATAGTTGAGATCCCTGACCCAATTCATATTCAATTACTGGATCAGGATATTTCGAAAAATGAAGTGGTTTCTTCCATTAAATGTTTAAAGAATGGTAAAGCACCTGGAATTGATGGAATACCAGGGGAATTCTTGAAAAATATGATATCATCCAATAAATTATTAGACGTTTTGAAAACTGCGTTCAACAAACTTTTTAATGGAGGAGATTATCCGGAAGCCTGGGCGACAGGTGTCATCCAACCGCTATACAAAGGGAAAGGTGGGGCACAGATACCAGAAAGTTATAGGGGAATTTGTCTCTTGTCAGTGTTCGGAAAAATATATTGTAAAGTACTTTACGAACGAATCAGACAATGGGCTAAAGAGAACAATAGGCTCTCAAAATATCAGGCAGGTTTTAGAGAAGGGTACTCCACGGTGGACAACCTATTTGTTCTGAGAACATTAATTGATGACAATCTGAAAATGAAGGGGGGTAAATTATTTTGTGCATTCATTGATTTTAAGATGGCATTTGATACTGTGGACCGAAGCGCACTTTGGGAAAAATTAAATCGGAAAGGATTGTCTCGTAAAATGATACATGCTTTAATGTCAATTTATAAATATGTTAAATTTTGTATAAAAGTAGACCAAGGGCACATTACAGAGAGCAGCGAAGCCAATCGGGGAGTGAGACAAGGTTGCATTTTATCACCAATGCTATTTAATCTATTCGTTGATGATATTGTAGACGTAATGCTAGAAGGAGAAATTGAGGCTCCGGAGATAGGAAATGTTAGAATGTTGTATGCAGATGATTTAATTATCTGTTCCAAGACAATCAAGGGATTGCAAAGAGGTCTTGACCTACTGGAAATATACTGTAGGAATTGGGGATTGACTGTAAATGCTAGTAAGACAAAAACAATGACATTTAAAAATGGGACGGTTTATGGTAGAACAGAGGAATGGAAATACAGAGATCAAGTTCTTCAAAACGTGAAACATTTCGAATATCTTGGTACGACGTTGAAAATGAACGGAAAGTGGAAAAAACACATTGATATAGCATTATTTAAAGGGAGGGGACAACTTAACAGTGTACTCGGTATTCTGGGTCGAGTGCCTGATATTCCAGTCAGCACATTAGAAAAAATGTATGGCCAGTCATGCACTATAGTAGTGAGATTTGGGGTTTCCAAAGAACGGAAATACTAAATAAGGTATATACGCATTTTCTAAAGTATATTACAGGACTTAGTAAGGCCGTTTCTAACTGTGGAATTTTATATGAATTCGGGTCATTCCAGGACGATATTAACTGTAAAATTCGTGTACTCAAATACTGGTTGCGAGTAATCCAAGGTGAACAAA